>JAMBLF010001304.1:0-113629 GCA_030578115.1 Leucoptera coffeella
TCCATCGACGGAGATGGAGCAGCCCCGGGGGCAATTGGTTTCACGGTCTCCTCCTCGACCGCTACTCACAGGGTGGGCCACGAGAAGGCTTGCCCCATCCACCCCAACCTAACCTAACCTAACCTAACCTAACCTAACCTTTTTTTTTTTTTTTTTTTAACGTCAGGAAATCCCCACGGATACCCGTCCGGCCCTGGGGAGCCGGAGGGTTATGTCGGACTCGAACCGACTAAAACCTGACGGTGTCCACCGGGGCGCCTTACTCGGCGGGGTCACGGGAACTGCGTGAGCATTACATCACGCGACCCCCACCGGCGCTGTCCGGCCGAAGCCGAACCCACCTCAGCTGGGCGAAGGCGAACCCCCGCCCAGCAACACTGAGGGGGCGCGCGGGACACGCGCGCACCACCTCTAGGCCGAACGCGAAGGAGCGGCAAGCCCCAGCTTACCACCCCACGGCCAAGGCGTGGGGGGAGGAGGCCGCGATTAATTATGACATCGCGGCCCCCTCCCACCGCCACCCATCCCATCTCCAGAGCCCAGTTTCCCGGGCTCAAGTAATTTTTTATAGAGGTTTTCTTCCTCGCGGTCCAAGGGGCAAGCCCCGTAGACCCTCGGCCCTAACACCAGGGAACGACTCCAGTGCAGGGTTACGAGATTGAACGGTGGCAGCGCAGAAGCTGCCTGCCCAGCAATCGCGTCAATTGCCGGGCCCGCCCCAACAGCCAGGGACGGACATCCCAGTGCCCGGACCAGACACCAAGAAGCCGTCCCGGCACCTGCTGCTCCAGGACTCCGTCGGGTCCATCGACGGAGATGGAGCAGCCCCGGGGGCAATTAGTTTCACGGTCATGGCTCAGACCGCTACTCACAGGGTGGGCCACGAGAAGGCTTGCCCCATCCACCCCAACCTAACCTAACCTTTTTTTTTTTTTTTTTTAACGTCAGGAAATCCCCACGGATACCCTTCCGGCCCTGGGGAGCCAGAGGGTTATGTCGGACTCGAACCGACTAAAACCTGACGGTGTCCACCGGGGCGCCTTACTCGGCGGGGTCACGGGAACTGCGTGAGCATTACATCACGCGACCCCACCGGCGCTGTCCGGCCGAAGCCGAACCCACCTCAGCTGGGCGAGGGCGAACCCCCGCCCAGCAACACCGAGGGGCGCGCGGGACACGCGCGCACCACCTCTAGGCCGAACGCGAAGGAGCGGCAAGCCCCAGCTTACCACCCCCACGGCCCTAGGTAGGGGACGGAGGAGGCCACGACAGGCAGTCAAATGTCGTAGCCCCCTCCGCCCACCACCCAGCCCACCTCCAGGGCCCAGTCCCTAGCCTGGACCCAAGTAATTTTTTAGAGAGGTTTTCTTCCTCGCGGTCCAAGGAGCAAGCCCCTTGGACCCTCGGCCCTAACACCAGGGAAGAACTCCAGTGCAGGGTTACGAGATTTGACGGTGACAGCGCTGACACTGCCTGCCCAGCAATCGCGTTGATTGCCGGGCCCGCCCGAAGGCCAGGGACGCGCGCCACCCGGGAGTGGTGTCTCCCGGCAAAATGACGCGGTCCCGGCACCCGCCACTCCTCCAGCCTCCGTCGGAGCCATCGACGGAGGCGGAGAGCAGCCCCGGGGGCAATTAGTTTCACGGTCATGGCTCAAGACCGCTACTCACAGGGTGGGCCACGAGAAGGCTTGCCCCATCCACCCCAACCTAACCTAACCTTTTTTTTTTTTTTTTTTTTTAACGTCAGGAAATCCCCACGGATACCCGTCCGGCCCTGGGGAGCCAGAGGGTTATGTCGGACTCGAACCGACTAAAACCTGACGGTGTCCTCCGGGGCGCCTTACTCGGCGGGGTCGCGGGAACTGCGTGAGCATTACATCACGCGACCCCACCGGCGCTGTCCGGCCGAAGCCGAACCCACCTCAGCTGGGCGAAGGCGAACCCCCCGCCCAGCAACACCGAGGGGCGCGCGGGACACGCGCGCACCACCTCTAGGCCGAACGCGAAGGAGCGGCAAGCCCCAGCTTACCACCCCACGGCCAAGGCGTGGGGGGAGGAGGCCGCGATTATAATGACATCGCGGCCCCCTCCCACCGCCACCCATCCCATCTCCAGAGCCCAGTTTCCCGGGCTCAAGTAATTTTTTATAGAGGTTTTCTTCCTCGCGGTCCAAGGGGCAAGCCCCGTAGACCCTCGGCCCAGACACCAGGGAAGAACTCCAGTGCAGGGTTACGAGATTGAACGGTGGCAGCGCAGAAGCTGCCTGCCCAGCAATCGCGTCAATTGCCGGGCCCGCCCCAACAGCCAGGGACGGACATCCCAGTGCCCGGACCAGACACCAAGAAGCCGTCCCGGCACCTGCTGCTCCAGGACTCCGTCGGGTCCATCGACGGAGATGGAGCAGCCCCGGGGGCAATTAGTTTCACGGTCATGGCTCAAGACCGCTACTCACAGGGTGGGCCACGAGAAGGCTTGCCCCATCCACCCCAACCTAACCTAACCTAACCTAACCTAACCTAACCTTTTTTTTTTTTTTTTTTTTTTTTTTTTAACGTCAGGAAATCCCCACGGATACCCGTCCGGCCCTGGGGAGCCAGAGGGTTATGTCGGACTCGAACCGACTAAAACCTGACGGTGTCCACCGGGGCGCCTTACTCGGCGGGGTCACGGGAACTGCGTGAGCATTACATCACGCGACCCCACCGGCGCTGTCTGGCCGAAGCCGAACCCACCTCAGCTGGCGAAGGCGAACCCCCGCCCAGCAACACCGAGGGGCACGCGGGACACGCGCGCACCACCTCTAGGCCGAACGCGAAGGAGCGGCAAGCCCCAGCTTACCACCCCACGGCCAAGGCGTGGGGGGAGGAGGCCGCGAATGTGTTGGAGTCGCGGCCCCCTCCCACCGCCACCAACTCTATCTCCAGGGCCCAGTCCCTAGCCTGGACCCAAGTAATTTTTTAGAGAGGTTTTCTTCCTCGCGGTCCAAGGAGCAAGCCCCTTGGACCCTCGGCCCTAACACCAGGGAAGAACTCCAGTGCAGGGTTACGAGATTTGACGGTGACAGCGCTGACACTGCCTGCCCAGCAATCGCGTTGATTGCCGGGCCCGCCCGAAGGCCAGGGACGCGCGCCACCCGGGAGTGGTGTCTCCCGGCAAAATGACGCGGTCCCGGCACCCACCACTCCTCCAGCCTCCGTCGGAGCCATCGACGGAGGCGGAGAGCAGCCCCGGGGGCAATTAGTTTCACGGTCATGGCTCAAGACCGCTACTCACAGGGTGGGCCACGAGAAGGCTTGCCCCATCCACCCCAACCTAACCTTTTTTTTTTTTTTTTTTTTTTTTAACGTCAGGAAATCCCCACGGATACCCTCCCGGCCCGGGGGAGCCAGAGGGTTATGTCGGACTCGAACCGACTAAAACCTGACGGTGTTCCTACTAGTCACCAAGGTTGGCGGGGTCGCGGGAACGCGTGAGCATAACATCACGCGACCCCACCGGTGCTGCCCGGCACTTAAGCCGAGCCCTCTCGCTTGCGCAGGGAATGGCTTCCCACGCCGAGGAATAGGGAGGTGCATGGGGAACACATGCACGCACCGTCCCGAGGCCCTTGATGGGACGACACCACCCCCGTGGTGCGCCCCAAGCCTCGTGAGGGGGAGGCGCCGGACAAGGCACCTACGTGCCCATCGCCTCCACATCTCGCTCCTTCGCCACTGCAGCCGCCCCGCTGGCCTCGGTGGTCGCGGTCCGTACGTCGACCACTTTCTTCAGCCCGGGGCACCCCAACCTATCCTTTTTTTTATTTTTTTTAACGTCAGGAAATCCCCACGGATACCCTCCCGGCCGGGGGAGCCAGAGGGTTATGTCGGACTCGAACCGACTAAAACCTGACGGTGTTCCTACTAGTCACCATGGTTGGTGGGGCCGCGGGAACGCGTGAGCATAACATCACGCGACCCCACCGGTGCTGCCCGGCACTTAAGCCGAGCCCTCTCGCTTGCGCAGGGAATGGCTTCCCACGCCGAGAAATAGGGAGGTGCATGGGGAACACATGCACGCACCGTCCCGAGGCCCCCGATGGGACGACACCACCCCCGTAGTGCGCCCCAAGCCTCATGAGGGGGAGGCGCCGGACAAGGCACCTACGTGCCCATCGCCCTCCACCCCTCGCTCCTTCGCCGCTGCAGCCGCCCCGCTGGCCTCGGTGGTTGCGGTCCGTACATCAACCACTTTCTTCAGCCGGGGCAGGCTTTTCCGCCCAGCCTGTGCGCCGCCGGCCTCCCTGCCGCCGCACACAGTGAGCATCTGGGAGACGCCTCACACTCCGCGATCCTGTGACCTTCTTGACCGCAGCGATAGCACTGGCCGCTGCGGTCCTGCTCCTCTTTGCAGGTGATGGCCGCGTGCCCCACCTGAAGGCACCGGTAACACCGCATTGGCCGCGGCTCCAGCAGGCGGACACCCACGGAGACCCAGCCAACCAGCAATCTCCCCTTGGCCACCTTCTGGGCAGCCCTCACCGGACACTTGATCCAGGCGGTCCTCACTCCTGAGGGTAGGGCTCTGATTGGCCCAACCCGGACCGCCTCCACGGCGCAGTCACCAGCGCCAGCGACCGCAGCCCGCCACGTCCTCTTCTGTAGCCGTGTCGTCTAGCCCAACGAGCCGCAACTCGGCACACTTCGTTGGCCTCGTGACCTTCACCGACTCGCGGGCCAGCACCTGCCCGAGCCTGGCAGCCAGCTCATCGGCCTTTTCTTCACCTGCAGCCGCTGGTAACTCCAATAGCCGGGCGCCCGTCTTCGTGACCCTCAGCCGAAGGCCACCAGTGCAGCCGAGATCCTCAAGCTTCACTCCGTCTCGTGCACTTTTCAGCATTGAGGCATACGTCATGCCCCCCTCAATGGCCTCCGGCGTCAGGGACAGCATCACTGCAGCCGTCTTAGGCGCCCGCAGCTTCGGCTGCTTTGACCGCACCTTCTTCTTTGCCTTCTTCTGCGGCTTCTCCGACGGGGCAGAGGCAGGAACCGCCACAGGTGCCCCCGCTCTTTTCTTCTTCTTCTTGGCAGCGACTGTGGCCCAGTCGCTGCCCGGCTTCTTAGGTGGGGCGTTACCCGCAGTAGGCAACACCTCACCCCCCTCCTCATGTTGATCAGCTACCATCGACGGCCTGGTGTCAACCGCCAACGGAGGCCGCAGCCTGGGCTTCGGGAGCAGCCGGTCCTGGAGCTCCCTTATTTTCGCGTCCATCATGGCGCCCATCTTCTCCACCAGGTCCTCTGGCACCAGTAGAGGAGGCGAGGCCACAGTCCCTTGAGGTGGCGACGCGGGGGTCGCCATCGACTCTCGCAGCGCACCCAGCTCCGTCTTCAGGTTTGAGACGTCCTTCCTCAAGTTTTCTACCTCCTTCTGAAGCCGTCCTCTCTCCTTTTGAAGGACCTGCACTCTTGTGCCACCGTGTCATCCATGATGTATCTCCTCACATCGCTGAAGACCCCGGCGGCTCCTTCAAGGCGCGCACGTACGTGCCCTTCAGGTTCTTCGACCTCGTGGCAATTAGAGTGATGTTCTTCACTGCGTCCTCTATCGATTCACACACGTCGTCCACGGTCACTTCCACCATAACGGGCCGTGTGGGCTGTAGGCTCGCCGCCAGCTCCTTCTCCGCCTGCAGCTCCAGTTCCCGCTGAATCTGGGCATTCAGTTCCGCCTTCGCCTGTGCAGGCCGACATATTCGCCTGTGGTAGGCGGCCGTCCTCTTCCTCTCTTCGTTTTCGCCTTGTCCCCAGATGGTCGGGGACGGTCTTCTTCATCGTCGATCCGCCTCTTACGGCATGTCGACGATGACCTAGAACTGTTTTCTATGAGGGAGCCGTCCGAGTCGACGGCGCCCACCTCGAGCATCTGCTCCTCCTCTTCTTTGCTTCTCCTTCTACTACTTTCTTTGGTTTTAGATTTTGATTTGTTTAAGTCCATTCTTCAACCCACGAGTACCGGGTTCTTGAGCTGCACCGCCGCAGTGACCCGATTGCCACGGTGCCCCTGATACGCCTGGGGGGTCAGGAAGTACCCCAGGGTCGGCCGCTAAAGACAGATCAACCCGCCTGCCACTCTCTCCGAGTGCCCCGACGCCGCGCGAGGCCCCCAAGGGGGCGCCCCAACGCCGGGAACTGGGGATTTTTTAAAGAGGTTCTCTCCTCGTGGTCCGGGCGGTTAAGCCAAGACCCTCGTCCCCGCATGGAGCCGCTAGACATGACAACGACACTCCACGACGGGATTACGAGCCAGACGGTAATGATGCAGGTTCGCTGCACCACCTGCCCAGAAACAAGGTTTCCAGGCCCGCCCGAGTGTGCCGAAGCACACCTTCTGGGTTATTTTTTATAGAGGTTTTCTTCCTCGCAGTCCGAATGGCAAGCCATCCGAACCCTCGCTCCCACCAAGGACAAGTCCCCGGTAGGCTTACGAGCTGCTACCCCCCCTCCAAACCCCGTCTGACGAGCAGACGAAGCGGGAAGGGACCCCAACCTAACCTAACCTTTTTTTTTTTTTTTTTTTTTAACGTCAGGAAATCCCCACGGATACCCCTCCGGCCCGGGGGAGCCAGAGGGTTATGTCGGACTCGAACCGACTAAAACCTGACGGTGTTCCTACTAGTCACCAAGGTTGGCGGGGTCGCGGGAACGCGTAAGCATAACATCACGCGACCCCACCGGTGCTGCCCGGCACTTAATTAAGCCGAGCCCTCTCGCTTGCGCAGGGAATGGCTTCCCACGCCGAGGAATAGGGAGGTGCATGGGGAACACATGCACGCACCGTCCCGAGGCCCTTGATGGGACGACACCACCCCCGTGGTGCGCCCCAAGCCTCGTGAGGGGGAGGCGCCGGACAAGGCACCTACGTGCCCATCGCCTCCACCCCTCGCTCCTTCGCCACTGCAGCCGCCCCGCTGGCCTCGGTGGTCGCGGTCCGTACGTTGACCACTTTCTTCAGCCCGGGGCAGGCTTTTCCGCCCAGCCTGTGCGCCGCCGGCCTCCCTGCCGCCGCGCACAGTGAACACCTGGGAGCCGCCTCACACTCTGCGACTCGGTGACCCTCCTGACCGCAGCGATAGCACTGGCCGCTGCGGTCCTCCTCTTCTTTACAGGTGACGGCCGCGTGCCCCACCTGAAGGCACCGGTAGCACCGCATCGGCCGCGGCCCCCAGCAGGCGGACGCCCACCGAGACCCAGCCAACCAGTAACCTCCCTTTGGCCACCTTCTGGGCAGCCCTCACTGGACACCTGATCCAGGCGGTCCTCACTCCCGAGGGTAGGGCTCTGATGGGCCCAACCCGGACCGCCTCCACGGCGCAGTCTCCAGCGCCAGCGACCGCAGCCGCCACGTCCTCTTCTGTGGCCGTGTCATCGAGCCCAACGAGCCGCAACTCGGCACACTTCGTCGGCCTCGAGACCTTCACTGACTCGCGGGCCAGAACCTGCCCCAGCCTGACAGCCAGCTCATCTGCCACTTTCTCTCCTGCTGCCGCTGGCAACTCCAATAGCCGGGCGCCCGTCCTCGTGACCCTCAGCCGAAGGCCACCAGTGCAGCCGAGATCCTCAAGCTTCACTCCGTCTCGTGCACTTTTGAGCATTGAGGCATACGTCATGCCCCCCTCAATGGCCTCCGGCGTCAGGGACAGCATCACTGCAGCCGTCCTGGGCGCCCGCAGCTTCGGCTGCTTGGACCGCACCTTCTTCCCTGCCTTCTTCTGCGGCTTCTCCGAGGGAGCAGAGGCAGAAACCACCACAGGTGCCCCCGCTCTTTTCTTCTTCTTCTTGGCAGCGACTGTGGCCAGTCGCTGCCCGGCTTCTTAGGTGGGGCGTTACCCGCAGCAGGTAGCACCTCACCCCCTTCTTCTTGTGTCGGATCAAATGGCGTCAGCGGCCCGACGTCACCCGCCAACGGAGACCGCAGCCCGGGCTTCGGAAGAAGCCGGTCCTGGAGCTCCCTTATCTTCGCGTCCATCATGGCGCCCATCTTCTCCACCAGGTCCTCCGGCACCAGTAGAGGAGGCGAGGCCACAGTCCCTTGAGGTGGCGACGCGGGGGCCGCCATCGACTCCCGCAGCGCACCCAGCTCCGTCTTTAGGTTCGAAACGTCTTTCCTCAAGTTCTCCACCTCTTGCTGAAGACGCCTCTTTTCACTTTGGAGGACCTTCACCTCCTGTGTCACCGTGCTGTTCTTGATGAACTCTCTCGCATCGCTAAAGATTTCCGCGGCTTCCTTTAAGGCGCGCACGTATGTTCCCTTCAGGTTCTTTGACCTCGTGGCGATGAGGGTAAGGTTCTTCACTGCGGCCTCCATCTCGTCGCACACGTCGTCCACGCTGACTTCCTCCACAACGGGCCGTGTGGGCTCTAGGCTCGCCAGCAGCCCCTTCTCTGCCAACAGCTCCAGCTCCCGCTGTATCTGGGCATTCAGCTCCGCCTTCGCCTTAGCCAGGCCGACATATTCGCCTGTGGTAGGCGGTCGTCCTCTTCCTCTCTTGGAATGCGCCGTTGCCGGCGCCTTGTCCCCTGATGTTCGGGGACGATCTTCTTCTTCATCGTCGATCCGTCTCTTGCGACATGTCGACGATGATCTCGAATTATCATCCATTAGGGAGCCGTCCGAGTCGACGGCGCCCACTTCGAGCATCTGCTCCTCCTCTTCATCTTTCCTCCTTCTTCTATTTGTTTTGGTTTTTGATTTAGTTAAGTCCATACTTCAACCCACGAGTACCGGGTTCTTGAGCTGCACCGCCGCAGTGACCCGATTGCCACGGTGCCCCTGATACGCCTGGGGGTCAGGAGGTGCCCCAGGGTCGGCCGCTAAAGACAGATCAACCCGCCTGCCACTCTCTCCGAGTGCCCCGACGCCGCGCGAGGCCCCCAAGGGGGCGCCCCAACGCCGGGAACTGGGGATTTTTTAAAGAGGTTCTCTCCTCGTGGTCCGGGCGGTTAAGCCAAGACCCTCGTCCCCGCATGGAGCCGCTAGACATGACAACGACACTCCACGACGGGATTACGAGCCAGACGGTAATGATGCAGGTTCGCTGCACCACCTGCCCAGAAACAAGGTTTCCAGGCCCGCCCGAGTGTGCCGAAGCACACCTTCTGGTTATTTTTTTATAGAGGTTTTCTTCCTCGCAGTCCGAATGGCAAGCCACCCGAACCCTCGCTCCCACCAAGGACAAGTCCCTGGTAGGCCTACGAGCTGCTACCCCCTCCAAACCCCGTCTGACGAGCAGACGAAGCGGGAGGGGGCCCGCGAGGCAATTAGTTTCACGGCCGATCGCTCGGCCGCTACTCACAGGGTGGGCCACGAGAAGGCTTGCCTCATCCACCCCAACCTAACCTAACCTAACCTAACCTAACCTAACCTAACCTAACCTAACCTAACTTTTTTTTTTTTTTTTAACGTCAGGAAATCCCCACGGATACCCGCCGGCTCTGGGGTGCCGGAGGGTTATGTCGGACTCGAACCGACTAAAACCTGACGGTGACCTTCGGGTGCCCTCATTGGCCAGGACCGCGGGAACGCGCGAGCATAACATCACGCGACCCCGACCGGGGCGGCGTCCGGCAGTGGGCGCCGGACCCTGTCCCGAGCGTGGGCGGAAGGAGAGATTCTCCCGCCCGAATCCTAATGGGAGGCGCGCAGGTCACGCGCACACCGTCCCGAGGCCTTTGATCAGAGGGGGCACGCACGCCCCAGCGGCGTGCCCCCGTGGCCTTAGGTGGGGGGGAGGGGGCCGTGCAGGGTAGCCGGCCTCCTGGCCCCGGCTCTCCGGCGGCGGACCGGATGGGACGCGGGATCCTGCTCCCGCGCCCGCTCCGCCGCCTCCTTCTGGGACATCACCGTCTCACAGAAGGTCAGAGCCGCCTGCCATGCCTCATCACCACCGACCATGGACTTAACCAAGGCCGGCAGAGAGAGGGCACTCCCCACCGCTGCGACGAGACAGCGGCGCTCTTCGTCCCAGGCTGGGCACTCCACCAACGTATGCTGCGCCGTGTCGTCGTCACAGCTGCAATGGTGACACTCGGTCGTTGGCTCCCTTCCGGCGATCCGGTGCAGGTAATGTCCAAAGCAGCCATGCCCGGACAACATCTGCACCATGCGGTAGGTCAACGACGCCGTTCGGTCCGCCCACTGTTGTAGGACTGGGCGGACTGCCTCGACAGTCCAGCGGCCGGCACTTGGGTCAGCCAGCCGCTCCCGCCACTTCTCCAGCACGGACTGCCGGGCCTGGAGTCTTCGCTGCTCCATCTCCCTGGGAGAGGGATCTTCTTCGTTTCGGCGGAGGGCGGCGCGCCACTGGTACAGCGCCGCCTGCGCCTCCGCCTCAAGGTCCCAGGGAGGACTTCCTGCCAGGACGCAGGCCGCCTCGTACGACACCGTGCGGTATCCACGTACCACCCCGACGGCCATCGCTCTTTGGGCTCTTCTTAGATGGATAAAGCTCTGGGCCGTAAGGGCCCCCGCCCACACGGGGGCGCCGTAAAGTGCCATCGACCTCACGACGCCAAGGTAGAGGCGGCGGCGTCCTTCCGCTGGCCCCCCGACGTTGGGCATCAGGCGGCGCAGTCTTGCACCGGCGCAGTAGAGTCGGGGGGCTAACATCTTGAAATGTTCGCGAAAACTCCAACGGCTATCGAGGACGAGCCCAAGGTATCTCATATGCGACTCGACCCCGATACGAGTGCCACCAATCACCATATGGGACCCGGCAGGCGGCGCACTCCGAGGGCCATGGAAGCAGACCGCCTCGGTCTTCTGCAGCGCCACCTCGAGTCCCAGCTGCCTTATCCGCCTCACCACCTGCCAGACTGCGATTGTGGCGAGGTGGGATGTCTCCCTGTATGAGCCACCTCGGGCAGTGACCAGCGTGTCGTCTGCGTAGCAGGTCACGTCTGCGCCCCGAGGCAGCCCCACTCTCAGCACCCAGTCGTACCCGACGTTCCAGAGCAAGGGGCCCCAGCACGGACCCCTGGGGCACGCCGCACGACATCTCCCACAGGTGCTGTCGGCCATCACGCCCAGCATACGTCACCGCTCTCCCACGCAGGTAGTCGCCGATCAGCCCGCACAGGTACGCCGGCACCCCATGGTGTTGGAGCGCCTCCCTGATGCAGGCCCAAGGCAGAGTGTTGAAGGCATTAGCAATGTCCAAGGATACGGCCAGCAACACCCCACCCCGCGTCACCGCTTCATCCGAGAAGGCCCTGACGCGTAGGATCGCATCGACTGTCGATCGGCCTCCCCGGAACCCAAACTGCTTCGGCGACAAATCGGGACCGACGCGCGAGAGGTGCCCGACAAGGCGACCCGCGACCACTCGTTCAAATAGCTTGCTCACCTCGTCGAGCATGACCAATGGGCGGTAGGCCGAGGGAGACTCTGCCGGACGCCCGTCCTTCTTCAGCAGGACGAGCCGCCCCACCTTCCATAACTTCGGGAAACGGCCCGCCACAAGGCAGGCATCCAGCAGCCTCTTCAATCTCTCCCCGAGGACCTCAAGAGTCAGGGCCAGAGCCTGGCCCGGAACACCATCCGGTCCCGGAGCCTTCTTCTTCCGGAGCTTGAGAGCCGCCGCACGCAGTTCCGCGTCACTCACCGCCGGTACTTGCTGCCAGGACTCGCCCCCCGATGTTTGGGGCGGGGGGCCCATCGATGGCGGCTCGTGGTCCGCCCCGATTGGGAAGAGGGTGGACACGACGGTCTCAAGCAGCCGGGGGCTCGAGACTTTCCGTGAGGGGAGGCGCCCACGGGCGGAGTTTGCCCATCACCATCTTATAGGGACGCCCCCACGGGTCTTCGTTCAAAGTCTCGAGCAGCTCCGCTCGAGCTCTGGCCTTGGCATCCCTGATGGACAGCTGCAGGCTTAATCTTCTCTCTTTGTACACGCCGTACAGCCGCGCCTCTTCGTCGGCGTCACGGCTCCGCCTTCTGCGGTACCTGGTGTACCGGCGGCGCGCCGCAACACAGCCATGGCGCTGGTGGGCGATGTCTTCTGACCACCAGTACACCTGACGCCTAGGAGGTCTTGGCAGGGCCCGGGGCATCGCCGAATCACAGATTGCAGTTAGTGCGCCCCGGAACCACTCTGCTTCTTGGTCGACCTCCACAGGCCCGGCAGAGTTGTTGAGCCAGACCTGGACGATAGAGGCTTCCATCAGGAGATCTCTGCTCATCTTCTTGAGGCTCCACCTCGGGGAGGATCCGCGCTGTGTCCTCTGGGACGGACAAAAGTTGCGTCCGGAGCGGTGGCTAGCTCGAATCGGATATATCTGTGATCCGAGAGCGTCTCCACCGCCTCCAAGACAGTCCAGCCGTGGACATTACGAGCGAGCGCGGGGGTCGCAAACGTCAAGTCAACGATGGACCCCCCCAAACGACGCACGCATGTCTGGGACCGACCCAGTGTTTAGTGGTATTAGGCCGGCCGTCTCCGCCCACGACACCAAAGTCTCACCACGTCGATCTGTTGCGGGGGACCCCCAGAGCCGTGATTTTGCATTGAAATCCCCCGCAACCAGGACTTCTCGGGGCCGGGCCCGAGCTATCGTGCGCCCGACCCCATCGACAAACTGTTCGAATTCTGCAAGACTTCGGTTTGGGGAGAAGTAGCAGCCAACGACGACGATTCTTCCCCAATGGACTGCCACGAACCCAGGCCCCCCTCCGAATGATTGAAGGGGGCCGGCATGTTCCCAGAGGACACCACGGCGACCGAGCCATCGGCGGCCCCGAACCAGCTGTCTGGAACGAAGAGGGGCTCGGCCACCACGGCGACATCGATCGACCACTGCGCCACGGACTGGAGAAGTAGATCTTGAGCGGCGGCGCAATGGTTGATGTTCGCCTGTAGGAAGCGCAGATGGAGCATTACGCCTCCATTGCCTCCTCTTCCCTGCGCGCAGAAGCAGGGGCAGCTGCTGGAGCTGGTGCGTCACGAAGGGGGGCCCCGGCTCCCAGGGCGGTCTTCTTCTTTGGAGGTCGAGACCCCACACAGCTCTTTGAACCCGCTAGGTGTTCCGCGGGCTTTTTAAGGGCCGCACACAGATTGCAGTGCACCTGGCCCGTGCACGTATTGGCCTTGTGGCCGGGTTGACCGCAGCGGTAGCACTCCTTGCTGCGGTCAACCTCCGCAGTACAGGCGTGGCTCACGTGCCCAACGTAAAGGCACCTGTAGCAGCGCTGTGGGCGCGGGGCAAGGAGCTGGGCCCGCACCGACACAAAGCCAATAAGAAGGCGCCCGGCCGCAACCTTCTTCGCTGCTTGCAACTGGGCACCTGATGAAGACTGTGCCCAGCCCCGCAGAGTTAAATCTTATATCCCCAACCTTCACGGTCTGGGGAGAACACTCTCCGGCCTTAGCCACTGCTTTGACCACCTCCTCGGGGGTGGCGGAGTCGTCCAGGCCCGTCAGCAGGAGCTCCACGCATTTGATGGGCCTGGACACCCTCACCATTCCGGCGTCCAGGACCCCCGGAAAGCTTCGCGGCCAACGCGTCGGCCTTTTCTGCACTGGCGGCCCCCGGGAGTTCAAGGAGCCTGCCGCCGGTGGCCGTGGGACGGATTCGCACCCCTTGCTCACCGAAGTCTTCCGCGGTCAGCTCCCGCCTTCGCCGCTCGAAGGACCTCCGCGAACGTAAGGCCTCTCTCCTGGCCCTCCGGTGATATGGTCAAGACCACCGCGGATGAACGGGGGTGGCCGTAGCTTGGGCTTCTTCTGGGAGCTGGCCCGAACACTCCGACCCTGCTGCGGCTTGGCGGGTGGCGGGAGCGTGGGGGTGGGCTTCTTCCTGCGGCGCCTTTTGGTCACAGTTGACCACTGCTCCTCCGGTGCCGGAGCCTGCGAAGGCTGGCGCGTCACAGCAGATGGGTGCGGCGCTGGTGCCGGCTCCCTGCGCCCCGCCCCCACAGTTGGTCGGGGGAGGGGGGGGCGGGGCCGGTGCTGTGGGGAGCCCAGGCGCGACCACACAGACGGGGCGCGCAGCGTCAGCCGCCAGCGGCGACCGGACACGCCTCTCCGGCACAAGCCGATCCTCGAGGTCCTTCTCAAATTGAAGCGGGGGCCGCACTCGTTTATCTGGGAGAAGTCGGTCCTCCAGTCCAGCCAGCTTGGCGTCCACCATGAAGGCAATATTCCTCATTATAGACGCCATAGTGTCCTGGTCAACCCGCGGGCGATCTCCATCCCTCGCCACCGGAGCCGGTGCACGCAAAGGCCCAGCATGGCTTGCACGGAACTCCTCCCTGAGCAGCTCCATTTCTCTTCTGAGAGCCTCAACTTGAGCCTGCAGACGAGCGTTCTCCGCTTGCAGTGCCGCCGTCTCGTCGGATACGGTGCGTGCCTTGAAAACGTCCACCGCATCGGCAATCCGACTTGCCGCCTCCTTGAGCGCCCCTCACACTAGTGCCCTTCAGGTTCTTTGACCTGGCTACAACGTCAAGAATTACCTTGACGTTGCCCGCCGCCTCCTGGGCTAGGGCGTCAGTGGGCAGGTCCGCGAGACATGCGTTTGTTCTCATCTCCCGGACCAACCGGTTAATGCTTTCTTCAGACTGGAGCTCCAGCTCCCTTGCCTTGGCATCGTTCAGCACCTCCTTCGCTTTGGCTAAGCCAACGTACTCGCTTGTCGTTGGCGGCCGTCCTCTTTTCCGAGGGCCGACTTTAGAGCCTGGAGCTCCGTCGTCTCCTTGACCGGGTCTCTTTCGCCCGTTGATAACGGGGGGATGAGCGCGATGACACACTCATCCCCGAAAACATAGATCCAGCATCCGATTCAGACGCGTTTGACTGGTCGCCAAGGCGTTCTACGACGACCACTGGATTGGGGGAGCAGGTTTCCCTGCCCCCAGTGCGGTTTTTGCCCCCCCCAGAATAGACGGGGCTGCAGGCCGAAGCCTGGAGGGATTCTCCAGCCGCGTCGCGGCTGGTACCCTCCTGGGGTAGTTTATCTTTGAAAAACGCACTCATTGTTGTTTTTGTTTTTTAAAGAGGGGAGCTCCTCTATGGGTTGGTGCTCTAGTGACTGGACTCCCTCCAGCCACTCAGCCCATCGCCGAGCACCAGAAACTTGGGCTTAGGGTGATTTTTTAGAGAGGTTTTCTTCCTCGCGGTCCAAGGGGCAAGCCCCCCAGACCTCGGCCCAGACCAGAGCAAGCTCTGGCACTGAGTTACGAGATCTCCCATGGTAGCACCAGAAACTGGCACTACCCGCCCGGCAAAAGGTGTTAGCATTGCCGGGCCCCGCCCTTGAGCCTAGGGCGTGCACTTTGGCACGCCCTAGGGACTAACTTCGTCCACCACTCCGTCTGGCAGAACAGACGGAGCTGGAGAAGCCTCGAGGCAATTAGTTTCACGGCCGATCGCTCGGCCGCTACTCACAGGGTGGGCCACGAGAAGGCTTGCCTCATCCACCCCCCTAACCTAACCTAACCTAACCTAACCTTTTTTTTTTTTTTTTTTTTTTTTTTTTTTTTTTTTTTTTAACGTCAGGAAATCCCCACGGATACCCTTCCGGCCCTGGGGAGCCAGAGGGTTATGTCGGACTCGAACCGACTAAAACCTGACGGTGTCCTCCGGGGCGCCTTACTCGGCGGGGGTCGCGGGAACTGCGTGAGCATTACATCACGCGACCCCACCGGCGCTGTCCGGCCGAAGCCGAGACCCACCTCAGCCAGGCGAAGGCGAACCCCCACCCAGCAAACACCGAGAGGCACGCGGGACACGCGCGCACCACCTCTAGGCCGAACGCGAAGGAGCGGCAAGCCCCAGCTTACCACCCCACGGCCCAAGCGTAGGGGGGAGGAGGTCCGCGATTAAACTTATGACCCCCCCTTCCCCACCACCCAGCCCATCTCCAGAGCCCTGTAGCCCGGTCTGGCTCAAGTAATTTTTTTAGAGAGGTTTTCTTCCTCGCGGTCCCAGGAGCAAGCCCCTTAGACCCTCGGCCCTAACGACCAGAGAATAACTCCAGTGCAGGGTTACGAGATTTAACGGTGGCAGCGCTGACACTGCCTGCCCAGCAATCGCGTTGATTGCCGGGCCCGCCCCAACAGCCAGGGACGGACATCCCAGTGCGGACCAGACACCAAGAAGCCGTCCCGGCACCCCTGCTGCTCCAGGACTCCGTCGGGTCCATCGACGGAGGCGGAGAGCACCCCGGGGGCAATTAGTTTCACGGTCATGGCTCAAGACCGCTACTCACAGGGTGGGCCACGAGAAGGCTTGCCCCATCTACCCCAACCTTTTTTTTTTTTTTTTTTTTTTTTTTTTTTTTTTTTTTTTTTTTTTTAACGTCAGGAAATCCCCACGGATACCCGTCCGGCCCTGGGGAGCCAGAGGGTTATGTCGGACTCGAACCGACTAAAACCTGACGGTGTCCACCGGGGCGCCTTACTCGGCGGGGTCGCGGGAACGCGTGAGCATAACATCACGCGACCCCACCGGCGCTGTCCGGCCGAAGCCAGACCCACCTCGGCTGGGCGAAGGCGAACCCCCGCCCAGCAACACCGAGGGGCGCGCGGGACACGCGCGCACCACCTCTAGGCCGAACGCGAAGGTGCGGCAAGCCCCAGCTTACCACCCCACGGCCAAGGCGTGGGGGGAGGAGGCCGCGATTAATTATGACATCGCGGCCCCCTCCCACCGCCACCCATCCCATCTCCAGAGCCCAGTGTCCCGGGCTCAAGTAATTTTTTATAGAGGTTTTCTTCCTCGCGGTCCAAGGGGCAAGCCCCGTAGACCCTCGGCCCTGACACCAGGGAACGACTCCAGTGCAGGGTTACGAGATTGAACGGTGGCAGCGCAGAAGCTGCCTGCCTAGCAATCGCGTCAATTGCCGGGCCCGCCCCAACAGCCAGGGACGGACATCCCAGTGCCCGGACTAGACACCGAGAAGCCGTCCCGGCACCTGCTGCTCCAGGACTCCGTCGGGTCCATCGACGGAGATGGAGCAGCCCCGGGGGCAATTAGTTTCACGGTCATGGCTCAAGACCGCTACTCACAGGGTGGGCCACGAGAAGGCTTGCCCCATCCACCCCCATCCACCCCAACCTTTTTTTTTTTTTTTTTTTAACGTCAGGAAATCCCCACGGATACCCCCCGGCGCTAGGGAGCCGGAGGGTTATGTCGGACTCGAACCGACTAAAACCTGACGGTGTCCTTCGGGACGCCATAAGTGGCAGGGTAGCGGGAACTGCGCAAGCATTACATCGCGCGACCCCGCCGGCGTTGTCCGGTGTGGAGCCGGACCCGATCCCGAGCTAGGGCGGAGGAGAGATTCTCCGCCCGACTACATTGTGAGAGGCGCGCAGGACACGCGCACACCATCTCGAGGCCCTAAGTGACGGGACGGCGAAGCCCTAGCTTGCCGCCCCAAGGCCTCTAGGTGGGGGGGGAGGAGGCCACGGTAGGCCCTCCTCCTGGCCCCAGCTCTCCGGCGGCGGATACGATGCGAAGAAGGGTCCATCTCCCGGTCCCTCTCCGCCGCCTCCTTCTGCGACATCACCAGTTCGCAGAAGGTTAGAGCTGCCTGCCATGCCTCATCGTCACCGACAATAGACTCTGCTAATGCCGGCAAGGAGAGGGGCACTCCCCACCGCTGCGACGAGGTCGCGGCGCTCCTCGGCCCAGGCTGGGCAGTCCTCCAGTGTATGTTGCGCCGTGTCGTCGTCGCAGCCGCAATGATGGCACTCGGTCGTTGGCTCTCGTCCGGCGATCCGGTGCAGGTAGTGGCCGAAGCAGCCGTTGCCCCGTCAGAACCTGCACCATGCGGTAGCTCAACGACCCCGATCTTCTCTCCGCCCACCGTTCCAGGTGTGGGCGGAACGCCTCGACAGTCCAGCGGCCGGCACTTGGTTCCGCCAGCCGCTCCCGCCATTTGTCCAGCATAGACTGCCGGGCTCGGAGTTTCCACGCCTCTACCTCCCTGGGAGCAGGATCTTGTTGTTGTTGGCGGAGGGCCGAGCGCCACTCGTACGTGGACGCATGCACCTCCGCCTCTAGGTCCCAGGGAGGACTTCCTGCTAGGACGCAGGCCGCCTCAAACGATACCGTGCGGTATCCGCGTATCACCCCAACGGCCATCACCCGCTGCGATCGTCGCAGGGGTGCGAAAGTTGTGGCCGTCAGGGCTTCCGCCCACACGGGTGCTCCATATAGCGCCATGGAGCGCACTACACCAAGGTAGAGGCGGCGACGTCCTCCGCCAGGCCCCCCGACGTTCGGCAATAATCTTCTCAAATTGTTTGATGTTCTTATTAGTCGGGGGGCGAGCAGCTTGAAGTGCTCGCGGAAACTCCATCGGCCATCAAGGACGAGCCCAAGGTACTTCATATGGGACTCGACCCCGATGCGAGTGCCACCAATCACGATATGGGACCCCACCGGTGGCGCCTGCCGAGGTCTGTGAAAACAGACCGCCTCGGACTTACTCAGCGCCACCTGGAGCCCCAGCTGTTGTATCCGCCTCACCACCTGCCAAACCGACATCGTGGCGAGGCGGGAAGCCTCCCTGTAAGAACTCCCCCGAGCCGTGACAAGAGTGTCGTCTGGCGTAGCAAGTCACGTTGGCTCCCTCGAGGGAGTCTTACCCTCAGCACCCAGTCGTAGCCGATGTTCCACAGCAAGGGACCCAACACGGATCCCTGCGGGACACCGCACGACATCTCCCACAGGTGCTGTCGGCCGTCCCGTCCAGGATAGACGACAAACCTCTCGCGCAAGTAGTCACCGACCAGCCGGCGCAGATACAGAGGCACCCCGTGGTATCGGAGTGCCTCCCCGATGCAGGGCCAGGGGCAGAGTGTTGAACGCGTTGGATATGTCCAAGCTGACTGCCAACAACACCCCACCACTGGCCAGCGCCGCATCCGAGAGGGCCTTGACGCGCTTGATTGCGTCAACAGTTGATCGGCCCCCCCGGAACCCGAACTGTTTATCTGACAGGTCGGGACCAACACGCGAGAGGTGCCCGACAAGGCGCCCCGCCACGATGCGCTCAAAGAGCTTGTCCGCCTCGTCGAGCATCACTATTGGACGATAGGCCGAAGGAGACTCCGCCGGACGCCCGTCCTTCTTCAACAGGACGAGTCGACCCACCTTCCACAACTTGGGGAATCGACCTGTCTCCAGACAGGCGTCCAGCAACCCAACCTTTTTTTTTTTTTTTTTTTTTTTTTTTTTTTTTTTTTTTTTTTTTTTTTTTTTTTTTTTTAACGTCAGGAAATCCCCACGGATACCCTTCCGGCCCTGGGGAGCCAGAGGGTTATGTCGGACTCGAACCGACTAAAACCTGACGGTGTCCTCCGGGGCGCCTTACTCGGCGGGGTCGCGGGAACGCGTGAGCATAACATCACGCGACCCCACCGGCGCTGTCCGGCCGAAGCCGAACCCACCTAGGCTGGGCGAAGGCGAACCCCCGCCCAGCAAAACACCGAGAGGCGCGCGGGACACGCGCGCACCACCTCTAGGCCGAACGCGAAGGAGCGGCAAGCCCCAGCTTACCACACCCCGGCCCTAGGTAGGGGAGAGAGGAGGTCGCGCCACTAAACTCGTGACCCCCCCTCCCCACCACCCAGCCTATCTCCAGAGCCCAGTTTCCCGGGCTCAAGTAATTTTTTATAGAGGTTTTCTTCCTCGTGGTCCAAGGAGCTAGCCCCGTAGACCCTCGGCCCCGACCAGAGCATAACTCCAGAACAGGGTTACGAGATTAAACGGTGGCAGCGCTGAAGCTGCCTGCCCAGCAATCGCGTCAATTGCCGAGCCCGCCAAAAGGCCAGGGACGGGCAACCCAGTGCCCGTAGCTCGAACCAGGCACCCAGAAGCCGTCCCGGCACTCCCACTCCTCCAGCACTCCGTCGACACCCTCGACGGAGGTGGAACAGCCCCGGGGGCAATTGGTTTCACGGTCATCATCCTTGACCGCTACTCACAGGGTGGGCCACGAGAAGGCTTGCCCCATCCACCCCCAGCAACCCAACCTAACCTAACCTAACCTAACCTAACCTAACCTAACCTAACCTAACCTAACCTAACCTAACCTAACCTAACCTTTTTTTTTTTTTTTTTTTTTTTTTTAACGTCAGGAAATCCCCACGGATACCCGTCCGGCCCTGGGGAGCCAGAGGGTTATGTCGGACTCGAACCGACTAAAACCTGACGGTGTCCACCGGGGCGCCTTACTCGGCGGGGTCACGGGAACTGCGTGAGCATTACATCACGCGACCCCACCGGCGCTGTCCGGCCGAAGCCGAACCCACCTCAGCTGGGCGAGGGCGAACCCCCGCCCAGCAACACCGAGGGGCGCGCGGGACACGCGCGCACCACCTCTAGGCCGAACGCGAAGGAGCGGCAAGCCCCAGCTTACCACCCCACGGCCCTAGGTAGGGGACGGAGGAGGCCACGACAGGCAGTCAAATGTCGTAGCCCCCTCCGCCCACCACCCAGCCCACCTCCAGGGCCCAGTCCCTAGCCTGGACCCAAGTAATTTTTTAGAGAGGTTTTCTTCCTCGCGGTCCAAGGAGCCCCTTGGACCCTCGGCCCTAACACCAGGGAAGAACTCCAGTGCAGGGTTACGAGATTTGACGGTGACAGCGCTGACACTGCCTGCCCAGCAATCGCGTTGATTGCCGGGCCCGCCCGAAGGCCAGGGACGCGCGCCACCCGGGAGTGGTGTCTCCCGGCAAAATGACGCGGTCCCGGCACCCACCACTCCTCCAGCCTCCGTCGGAGCCATCGACGGAGGCGGAGAGCAGCCCCGGGGCAATTGGTTTCACGGTCTACTCCTCGACCGCTACTCACAGGGTGGGCCACGAGAAGGCTTGCCCCATCCACCCCAACCTAACCTAACCTAACCTAACCTAACCTAACCTAACCCAACCTAACCTAACCTAACCTAACCTAACCTAACCTAACCTAACCTAACCTAACCTAACCTTTTTTTTTTTTTTTTTTTTTTTTTTTTTTTTTTTTTTTTTTTTTTTTTTTTTTTAAACGTCAGGAAATCCCCACGGATACCCGCCGGCTCGGGGGAGCCAGAGGGTTATGTCGGACTCGAACCGACTAAAACCTGACGGTGTTCCTACTCGTCACAATGTTTGGCGGGGTCGCGGGAACGCGTTAGCATAACATCACGCGACCCCACCGGTGCTGCCCGACACTTAAGTCGAGCCCGCCCGCTTGCGCAGGGAACAACTTCCCACGCCGAGGAAAAGGGAGGTGCATGGGGAACACATGCACACACCGTCCCGAGGCCCCTGATGGGACGACACCACCCCCGTGGTGCGCCCCAAGCCTCATGAGGGGGAGGCGCCGGACAAGGCACCTACGTGCCCATCGCCCCCACCCCTCGCTCCTTCGCCGCTGCAGCCGCCCCGCTGGCCTCGGTGGTTGCGGTCCGTACGTCAACCACTTTCTTCAGCCCGGGGCAGGCTTTTCCGCCCAGCCTGTGCGCCGCCGGCCTCCCTGCCGCCGCGCACAGTGAACATCTGGGAGCCGCCTCACACTCTGCGACTCGGTGACCCTCCTGACCGCAGCGATAGCACTGGCCGCTGCGGTCCTCCTCTTCTTTACAGGTGACGGCTGCGTGCCCCACCTGAAGGCACCGGTAGCACCGCATCGGCCGCGACCCCAGCAGGCGGACGCCCACCGAGACCCAGCCAACCAGTAACCTCCCTTTGGCCACCTTCTGGGCAGCCCTCACTGGACACCTGATCCAGGCGGTCCTCACTCCCGAGGGTAGGGCCCTGATGGGCCCAACCCGGACCGCCTCCACGGCGCAGTCTCCAGCGCCAGCGACCGCAGCCGCCACGTCCTCTTCTGTGGCCGTGTCATCGAGCCCAATGAGCCGCAACTCGGCACACTTCTTCGGCCTCGTTATTTTCACTGACTCGCGGGCCAGCACCTGCCCGAGCCTGGCAGCCAGCTCATCGGCCTTTTCATCACCCGCCGCCGCTGGCAACTCCAATAGCCGGGCGCCCGTCCTCGTGACCCTCAGCCGAAGGCCACCATTGCAGCCGAGATCCTCCAGCTTCACTCCGTCTCGTGCACTTTTGAGCATAGAGGCATACGTCATGCCCCCCTCAATGGCCTCCGGCGTCAGGGACAGCATCACAGCCGCCGTCTTGGGCGCCCGCAGACAACGACACTCCATGACGGGATTACGAGCCAGACGGTAATGATGCAGGTTCGCTGCACCACCTGCCCAGAAACAAAGTTTCCAGGCCCGCCCGAGTGTGCCGAAGCACACCTTCTGGGTTATTTTTTTATAGAGGTTTTCTTCCTCGCAGTCCGAATGGCAAGCCATCCGAACCCTCGCTCCCACCAAGGACAAGTCCCCGGTAGGCCTACGAGCTGCTACCCCCTCCAAACCCCGTCTGACGAGCAGACGAAGCGGGAGGGGGCCCGCGAGGCAATTAGTTTCACGGCCGATCGCTCAGCCGCTACTCACAGGGTGGGCCACGAGAAGGCTTGCCTCATCCACCCCAACCTAACCTAACCTAACCTAACCTAACCTTTTTTTTTTTTTTTTTTTTTTTTTTTTTTTTTTTTTTTAACGTCAGGAAATCCCCACGGATACCCGTCCGGCCCTGGGGAGCCAGAGGGTTATGTCGGACTCGAACCGACTAAAACCTGACGGTGTCCACCGGGGGCGCCTTACTCGGCGGGGGTCACGGGAACTGCGTGAGCATTACATCACGCGACCCCACCGGCGCTGTCCGGCCGAAGCCAGACCCACCTCGGCTGGGCGAAGGCGAACCCCCGCCCAGCAACACCGAGGGGCGCGCGGGACACGCGCGCACCACCTCTAGGCCGAACGCGAAGGAGCGGCAAGCCCCAGCTTACCACCCCACGGCCAAGGCGTGGGGGGAGGAGGCCGCGATTAATTATGACATCGCGGCCCCCTCCCACCGCCACCCATCCCATATCCAGAGCCCAGTTTCCCGGGCTCAAGTAATTTTTTATAGAGGTTTTCTTCCTCGCGGTCCAAGGGGCAAGCCCCGTAGACCCTCGGCCCTAACACCAGGGAACGACTCCAGTGCAGGGTTACGAGATTGAACGGTGGCAGCGCAGAAGCTGCCTGCCCAGCAATCGCGTCAATTGCCGGGCCCGCCCCAACAGCCAGGGACGGACATCCCAGTGCCCGGACCAGACACCAAGAAGCCGTCCCGGCACCTGCTGCTCCAGGACTCCGTCGGGTCCATCGACGGAGATGGAGCAGCCCCGGGGGCAATTAGTTTCACGGTCATGGCTCAAGACCGCTACTCACAGGGTGGGCCACGAGAAGGCTTGCCCCATCCACCCCAACCTAACCTAACCTTTTTTTTTTTTTTTTTTTTTTTTTTAACGTCAGGAAATCCCCACGGATACCCGTCCGGCCCTGGGGAGCCAGAGGGTTATGTCGGACTCGAACCGACTAAAACCTGACGGTGTCCACCGGGGCGCCTTACTCGGCGGGGTCACGGGAACTGCGTGAGCATTACATCACGCGACTCCACCGGCGCTGTCTGGCCGAAGCCGAACCCACCTCAGCTGGGCGAAGGCGAACCCCCGCCCAGCAACACCGAGGGGCACGCGGGACACGCGCGCACCACCTCTAGGCCGAACGCGAAGGAGCGGCAAGCCCCAGCTTACCACCCCACGGCCAAGGCGTGGGGGGAGGAGGCCGCGAATGTGTTGGAGTCGCGGCCCCCTCCCACCGCCACCAACTCTATCTCCAGGGCCCAGTCCCTAGCCTGGACCCAAGTAATTTTTTAGAGAGGTTTTCTTCCTCGCGGTCCAAGGAGCAAGCCCCTTGGACCCTCGGCCCTAACACCAGGGAAGAACTCCAGTGCAGGGTTACGAGATTTGACGGTGACAGCGCTGACACTGCCTGCCCAGCAATCGCGTTGATTGCCGGGCCCGCCCGAAGGCCAGGGACGCGCGCCACCCGGGAGTGGTGTCTCCCGGCAAAATGACGCGGTCCCGGCACCCACCACTCCTCCAGCCTCCGTCGGAGCCATCGACGGAGGCGGAGAGCAGCCCCGGGGGCAATTAGTTTCACGGTCATGGCTCAAGACCGCTACTCACAGGGTGGGCCACGAGAAGCCACTTCAAACCTTTTTTTTTTTTTTTTTTTATCGTCAGGAAATCCCCACGGATACCCTTCCGGCCCTGGGGAGCCAGAGGGTTATGTCGGACTCGAACCGACTAAAACCTGACGGTGTCCACCGGGGCGCCTTACTCGGCGGGGTCACGGGAACTGCGTGAGCATTACATCACGCGACCCCACCGGCGCTGTCCGGCCGAAGCCAGACCCACCTCGGCTGGGCGAAGGCGAACCCCCGCCCAGCAACACCGAAACACCGAGGGGCGCGCGGGACACGCGCGCACCACCTCTAGGCCGAACGCGAAGGAGCGGCAAGCCCCAGCTTACCACCCCACGGCCCTAGGTAGGGGACGGAGGAGGCCACGACAGGCGCTCAACTGTACACTAGTCGTGGCCCCCTCCGCCCACCACCCAGCCCACCTCCAGGGCCCAGTCCCTAGCCCTGGACCCAAGTAATTTTTTAGAGAGGTTTTCTTCCTCGCGGTCCAAGGAGCAAGCCCCTTGGACCCTCGGCCCTAACACCGGGGAAGAACTCCAGTGCAGGGTTGCGAGATTTGACGGTGACAGCGCTGACACTGCCTGCCCAGCAATCGCGTTGATTGCCGGGCCCGCCCTAAAGGCCAGGGACGCGCGCCACCCGGGAGTAGTGTCTCCCGGCAAAATGACGCGGTCCCGGCACCCACCACTCCTCCAGCCTCCGTCGGAGCCATCGACGGAGGCGGAGAGCAGCCCCGGGGGCAATTGGTTTCACGGTCATGGCTCAAGACCGCTACTCACAGGGTGGGCCACGAGAAGGCTTGCCCCATCCACCCCAAGCCACTTCAAACCTAACCTAACCTAACCTAACCTAACCTAGCCTAACCTAACCTAACCTAACCTAACCTAACCTAACCTAACCTAACCTAACCTTTTTTTTTTTTTTTTTTTTTTTTTTTTTTTTTTTTTTTTTTTTAACGTCAGGAAATCCCCACGGATACCCTCCCGGCCCGGGGGAGCCAGAGGGTTATGTCGGACTCGAACCGACTAAAACCTGACGGTGTTCCTACTAGTCACCATGGTTGGTGGGGCCGCGGGAACGCGTGAGCATAACATCACGCGACCCCACCGGTGCTGCCCGGCACTTAAGCCGAGCCCTCTCGCTTGCGCAGGGAATGGCTTCCCACGCCGAGAAATAGGGAGGGTGCATGGGGGGAACACATGCACGCACCGTCCCGAGGGCCCCCGATGGGACGACACCACCCCCGTAGTGCGCCCCAAGCCTCATGAGGGGGGAGGCGCCGGACAAGGCACCTACGTGCCCATCGCCTCCACCCCCTCGCTCCTTCGCCGCTGCAGCCGCCCCGCTGGCCTCGGTGGTTGCGGTCCGTACATCAACCACTTTCTTCAGCCCGGGGCAGGCTTTTCCGCCCAGCCTGTGCGCCGCCGGCCCTCCCTGCCGCCGCACACAGTGAGCATCTGGGGAGACGCCTCACACTCCGCGATCCTGTGACCTTCTTGACCGCAGCGATAGCACTGGCCGCTGCGGTCCTGCTCCTCTTTGCAGGTGATGGCCGCGTGCCCCACCTGAAGGCACCGGTAACACCGCATTGGCCGCGGCTCCAGCAGGCGGACACCCACGGAGACCCAGCCAACCAGCAATCTCCCCTTGGCCACCTTCTGGGCAGCCCTCACCGGACACTTGATCCAGGCGGTCCTCACTCCTGAGGGTAGGGCTCTGATTGGCCCAACCCGGACCGCCTCCACGGCGCAGTCACCAGCGCCAGCGACCGCAGCCGCCACGTCCTCTTCTGTAGCCGTGTCGTCTAGCCCAACGAGCCGCAACTCGGCACACTTCGTTGGCCTCGTGACCTTCACCGACTCGCGGGCCAGCACCTGCCCGAGCCTGGCAGCCAGCTCATCGGCCTTTTCTTCACCTGCAGCCGCTGGTAACTCCAATAGCCGGGCGCCCGTCTTCGTGACCCTCAGCCGAAGGCCACCAGTGCAGCCGAGATCCTCAAGCTTCACTCCGTCTCGTGCACTTTTCAGCATTGAGGCATACGTCATGCCCCCCTCAATGGCCTCCGGCGTCAGGGACAGCATCACTGCAGCCGTCTTAGGCGCCCGCAGCTTCGGCTGCTTTGACCGCACCTTCTTCTTTGCCTTCTTCTGCGGCTTCTCCGACGGAGCAGAGGCAGGAACCGCCACAGGTGCCCCCGCTCTTTTCTTCTTCTTCTTGGCAGCGACTGTGGCCCAGTCGCTGCCCGGCTTCTTAGGTGGGGCGTTACCAGCAGTAGGCAACACCTCACCCCCCTCCTCATGTTGATCAGCTACCATCGACGGCCTGGTGTCAACCGCCAACGGAGGCCGCAGCCTGGGCTTCGGGAGCAGCCGGTCCTGGAGCTCCCTTATTTTCGCGTCCATCATGGCGCCCATCTTCTCCACCAGGTCCTCTGGCACCAGTAGAGGAGGCGAGGCCACAGTCCCTTGAGGTGGCGACGCGGGGGCCGCCATCGACTCTCGCAGCGCACCCCAGCTCCGTCTTCAGGTTTGAGACGTCCTTCCTCAAGTTTTCTACCTCCTTCTGAAGCCGTCCTCTCTCCTTTTGAAGGACCTGCACCTCTTGTGCCACCGTGTCATCCATGATGTATCTCCTCACATCGCTGAAGACCCCGGCGGCCTCCTTCAAGGCGCGCACGTACGTGCCCTTCAGGTTCTTCGACCTCGTGGCAATTAGAGTGATGTTCTTCACTGCGTCCTCTATCGATTCACACACGTCGTCCACGGTCACTTCCACCATAACGGGCCGTGTGGGCTGTAGGCTCGCCGCCAGCTCCTTCTCCGCCTGCAGCTCCAGCTCCCGCTGAATCTGGGCATTCAGCTCCGCCTTCGCCTGTGCAAGGCCGACATATTCGCCTGTGGTAGGCGGCCGTCCTCTTCCTCTCTTCGTTTTCGCCTTGTCCCCAGATGGTCGGGGACGGTCTTCTTCATCGTCGATCCGCCTCTTACGGCATGTCGACGATGACCTAGAACTGTTTTCCATGAGGGAGCCGTCCGAGTCGACGGCGCCCACCTCGAGCATCTGCTCCTCCTCTTCTTTGCTTCTCCTTCTACTACTTTCTTTGGTTTTAGATTTTGATTTGTTTAAGTCCATTCTTCAACCCACGAGTACCGGGTTCTTGAGCTGCACCGCCGCAGTGACCCGATTGCCACGGTGCCCCTGATACGCCTGGGGGGTCAGGAGGTACCCCAGGGTCGGCCGCTAAAGACAGATCAACCCGCCTGCCACTCTCTCCGAGTGCCCCGACGCCGCGCGAGGCCCCCAAGGGGGGCGCCCCAACGCCGGGAACTGGGGATTTTTAAAGAGGTTCTCTCCTCGTGGTCCGGGCGGTTAAGCCAAGACCCTCGTCCCCGCATGGAGCCGCTAGACATGACAACGACACTCCACGACGGGATTACGAGCCAGACGGTAATGATGCAGGTTCGCTGCACCACCTGCCCAGAAACAAGGTTTCCAGGCCCGCCCGAGTGTGCCGAAGCACACCTTCTGGGTTATTTTTTATAGAGGTTTTCTTCCTCGCAGTCCGAATGGCAAGCCATCCGAACCCTCGCTCCCACCAAGGACAAGTCCCCGGTAGGCTTACGAGCTGCTACCCCCTCCAAACCCCGTCTGACGAGCAGACGAAGCGGGAGGGGGCCCGCGAGGCAATTAGTTTCACGGCCGATCGCTCAGCCGCTACTCACAGGGTGGGCCACGAGAAGGCTTGCCTCATCCACCCCAACCTAACCTTTTTTTTTTTTTTTTTTAACGTCAGGAAATCCCCACGGATACCCTCCCGGCCCGGGGGAGCCAGAGGGTTATGTCGGACTCGAACCGACTAAAACCTGACGGTGTTCCTACTCGGCACCATAGCTGGCGGGGTCGCGGGAACGCGTAAGCATAACATCACGCGACCCCACCGGCGCTGCCCAACACTTAAGCCGAGCCCGCCCGCTTGCGCAGGGAACGACTTCCCACGCCGAGGAATAGGGAGGTACATGGGGAACACATGCACGCACCGTCCCGAGGCCCTTGATGGGACGGCACCACCCCCGTGGTGCGCCCCAAGCCTCATGAGGGGGAGGCGTCGGACAAGGCACCTACGTGCCCATCGCCTCCACCCCTCGCTCCTTCGCTGCTGCAGCCGCCCCGCTGGCCTCGGTGGTTGCGGTCCGTACATCAACCACTTTCTTCAGCCCGGGGCAGGCTTTCCCGCCAAGCCTGTGCGCCGCCGGCCTCCCTGCCGCCACGCACAATGAACATCTGAGAGCCGCCTCACACTCTGCGACTCGGTGACCCTCCTGACCGCAGCGATAGCATTGGCCGCTGCGGTCCTCCTCTTCTTTACAGGTGATGGCCGCATGCCCCACCTGAAGGCACCGGTAGCACCGCATCGGCCGCGGCCCCAGCAGGCGGACGCCCACTGAGACCCAGCCAACCAGTAACCTCCCTTTGGCCACCTTCTGGGCAGCCCTCACTGGACACCTGATCCAGGCGGTCCTTACTCCCGAGGGTAAGGCTCTTATGGGCCCAACCCGTACCGCCTCCACGGCGCAGCCACCAGCGCCAGCGACCGCAGCCGCCACGTCCTCCTCCGTTGCCGCGTCGTCCAGCCCGACGAGCCGCAACTCGGCACACTTCGTTGGCCTAGTGACCTTCACCGACTCGCGGGCCAGCACCTGCCCGAGCCTGGCAGCCAGCTCATCTGCCTTCTCTTCACCTGCAGCCGCTGGTAACTCCAATAGCCGGGCGCCCGTCCTCGTGACCCTCAGCCGAAGGCCACCAGTGCAGCCGAGATCCTCCAGCTTCACTCCTTCTCGTGCACTTTTTAGCATTGAGGCATACGTCATGCCCCCCTCAATGGCCTCCGGCGTCAGGGACAGCATCACTGCCGCCGTCTTGGGCGCCCGCAGCTTCGGCTGCTTTGACCGCACCTTCTTCCCCGCCTTCTTCTGCGGCTTCTTCAAGGGAGCAGAGGCAGGAACCGCCACAGGTGCCCCCGCCCTTCTCTTCCTCTTCTTGGCAGCAACTGTTACCCAGTCGCTGCCCGGCGTCTTTGGTGGGGCACTACCCGCGGCAGGCAGCACCTCACCCTCCTCCTCGTGTGTTGGATCAGCTGCCGTCGGCGGCCCGGTATCACCCGCCAACGGAGGCCGCAGCCTGGGCTTCGGAAGCAGCCGGTCTTCGAGCTTCCTTATTTTCGCGTCCATCATGGCGCCCATCTTCTCCACCAGGTCCTCTGGCACCAGTAGAGGAGGCGAGGCCACAGTCCCTTGAGGTGGCGACGCGGGGGTCGCCATGGACTCCCGCAGCGCACCCAGCTCCGTCCTCAGGTTCGAAACGTCCTTCCTCAAATTCTCCACTTCTTTTTGGAGACACCTTTTCTCCTTTTGAAGGACCTTCACCTCCTGTGTCACCGTATCATCCATTATGTATTTGCGCACGTCGCTGAAGACTTCGGCGGCTTCCTTCAAGGCGCGCACGTACGTCCCCTTCAAGTTCTTTGACCTCGTGGCGATGAGAGTGATGTTCTTCACTGAGGCCTCCATCAGGTCACACACTTCGTCCACGGTCACTTCCACAACGCGCCGTGTGGGCTCTAGGCTCGCCGCCAGCTCCTTCTCTGCCTGCAGCTCCAGCTCCCGCTGGATCTGGGCATTCAGCTCCGCCTTCGCCTGTGCAAGGCCGACATATTCTCCGGTGGTAGGCGGCCGTCCTCTTCCTCTCTTGGAATGCGCCGTTGCCGGCGCCTTGTCCCCAGATGTTCGGGGATGGTCTTCTTGTTCATCGTCGATCCGCCTCTTACGGCATGTCGATGATGATCTGGAACTATCTTCCATGAGGGAGCCGTCCGAGTCGACGGCGCCCACCTCGAGCATCTGCTCCTCCTCTTCTTCTTTTCTTCCTCTTCTGCTAGTTTTTGTTTTTGAGTTTTTCAAGTCCATACTTTAACCCACGAGTACCGGGTTCTTGAGCTGCACCGCCGCAGTGACCCGATTGCCACGGTGCCCCTGATACGCCTGGGGGGTCAGGAGGTACCCCAGGGTCGGCCGCTAAAGACAGATCAACCCGCCTGCCACTCTCTCCGAGTGCCCCGACGCCGCGCGAGGCCCCCAAGGGGGCGCCCCAACGCCGGGAACTGGGGATTTTTTAAAGAGGTTCACTCCTCGCGGTCCGGGCGGTTAAGCCAAGACCCTCGTCCCCGCATGGAGCCGCTAGACATGACAACGACACTCCACGACGGGATTACGAGCCAGACGGTAATGATGCAGGTTCGCTGCACCACCTGCCCAGAAACAAGGTTTCCAGGCCCGCCCGAGTGTGCCGAAGCACACCTTCTGGGTTATTTTTTATAGAGGTTTTCTTCCTCGCAGTCCGAATGGCAAGCCACCTGGGATGCGCTCGTCTTGGTCCGCATGGGCTGTATGGGCGGCGGGGGTGGCCCCGGGCGCGCTGCGCGGAACTCCGCTCGCATCGCCGCCATCTCCGTACGAAGGGCGTCGACCTGGGCCTGCAACCGAGCATTCTCGGTCTGCAGGGCCGCCACTTCTTCAGAGGCGCTACGGCCCCCCATCACATTGATGGCGTCGGTGATTCGTCGCGTTGCCTCCCTAAGGGTCCGCACGGTGGTCCCCTTAAGGTTCCGGGACTTTCCGACGAGCTCCAGGATTGTCTGGACGCCAACATTTGCCTCCTTCACTAGGGCGCCGGTAGGCAGCCCGACGAGTGGCCCAGCCATCGCATTGCGGGCCTCTTTGGCCAACTGGAGCTTCACTGCCTCTTCTTCGAGCTCCAGCTCCCTTCTTTTGGCCTCATTAGCCCTCTCTTTGGCCTCGGCATACCCCACGTATTCGCCCGTAGTGGGGGGCCTGCCACGCCCCCTCTTGTTTTTGTTGGAGGCGATGATTGCCGAGTTCGGCCCGGAGTCACTCCCAGACTGGTCTTGTACTCGGGCCTCCGCCCGTCGCTTGCGGGTCGAAAGTCGGGAAGAGCGCGACGACGCTGACGCCACACTCATCCCCGATCCAGATTCAGCATCCGAGCATGGCCCGGACGCGCAAAGTTGGTCGCCCAGATCTTTGAGGACGACCACTGGGTTTAGGGAGCAGGTTTCCCTGCCCCCGGTGCGGTTTTTGCCCCCCCCAGAATAGACGGGGCTGCAGGCCGAAGCCTGGAGGGATTCTCCAGCCGCATCGCGGCTGGTACCCTCCTGGGGTAGTTGATCTTTAAAAAACGCACTCATTGTTATTTTTGTTTTTTAAAGAGGGGATCTCCTCTGTGGGTTGGTGCTCTAGTGACTGGACTCCCTCCAGCCACTCAGCCCATCGCCGAGCACCAGAAACTTGGGCTTAGGGTGATTTTTTAGAGAGGTTGTCTTCCTCGTGGTCCAAGGGGCAAGCCCCCCAGACCCTCGGCCCAGACCAGAGCAAAGCTCTGGCACAGGGTTACGAGATTTGACGGTGGTGACGCCAGTAACTGACGCCACCTGCCCGGCAAAAGATATTTGTATTGCCGGGCCCGCCCTAAGCCCTAGGACACGCACTTTGGCACGCCCTAGGGAATTCGGGTGATTTTTTAGAGAGGTTTTCTTCCTCGCGGTCCAAGGGGCAAGCCCCCCAGACCCTCGGCCCAGACCAGAGCAAAGCTCTGGCACTGAGTTACGAGATCGCCCATGGTAGCACCAGAAACTGGCACTACCCGCCCGGCAAAAGATGTTAGCATTGCCGGGCCCCGCCCTTGAGCCTAGGGCGCACACTTTGGCACGCCCTAGGGACTAACTTCGTCCACCACTCCGTCTGGCAGAACAGACGGAGCTGGAGAAGCCTCGAGGCAATTAGTTTCACGGCAATTAGTTTTTTTTTTTTTTTTTTAACGTCAGGAAATCCCCACGGATACCCGTCCGGCTCTGGGGAGCCAGAGGGTTATGTCGGACTCGAACCGACTAAAACCTGACGGTGTCCACCGGGGCGCCTTACTCGGCGGGGTCGCGGGAACGCGTGAGCATAACATCACGCGACCCCACCGGCGCAGTTCGGCCGCAGCTAAACCCATCCCCGGCCAGGTGAAGGTCCCCCCACCCAGCCAACACCGAGGGGCGCGCGGCACACGCGCACACCACCTCTAGGCCGAACGCGAAGGAGCGGCAAGCCCCAGCTTACCACCCCACGGCCCTAGGTAGGGGAGAGAGGAGGTCACGCTTTCCGCTTTCGTGACCCCCCCTCCCCACCACCCAGCCCATCTCCAGAGCCCAGTTTCCCGGGCTCAAGTAATTTTTTATAGAGGTTTTCTTCCTCGTGGTCCAAGGAGCAAGCCCCTTAGACCCTCGGCCCTGACCAGAGAAAAACTCCAGAACAGGGTTACGAGATTTGACGGTGGCAGCGCAGAAGCTGCCTGCCCAGCAATCGCGTCGATTGCCGGGCCCGCCCAAAAGCCAGAGACGGACAACCCAGTGCCGGGACCAAGGCACCAAGAAGCCGTCCCCGGCACCCGCTGCTCCAGGACTCCGTCGGGTCCATCGACGGAGATGGAGCAGCCCCGGGGCAATTGGTTTCACGGCCGTTGGTCGCTCGGCCGCTACTCACAGGGTGGGCCACGAGAAGGCTTGCCCCATCCACCCCAACCTAACCTAACCTAACCTAACCTAACCTAACCTAACCTAACCTACCTTCCTTCCTTCCTTCCTTCCTTCCTTCCTTCCTTCCTTCCTTCCTTCCTTCCTTCCTTCCTTCCTTCCTTCCTTCCTTCCTTCCTTCCTGCCTTCCTGCCTTCCTGCCTTCCTGCCTTCCTGCCTTCCTGCCTTCCTGCCTTCCTTCCTTCCTTCCTTCCTTCCTTCCTTCCTTCTTTAAATTAATTTTTGTATACAATGATGAAGTTTAGCTTATTGCTATGGTAAAATTTGACATTATTTATCATCCACTACCAACTTCACAATTTTGAGTCACAACTTAATATTACTTAGACTTGGACCCCTGGGTATTGCTAACTGAGCTGCAAAATAAAGTTATCTCTATGTACTTATTTTTCAGTTAAACATATTTATATAGTTTTCAACAAGGATTTATTTTACTGATTAATAAAACTTAAAACTTACAAACGCTTCACGACTTGTGTATGCACACTCCCTTTTTTATGTGGCGGGGGTATTTTGAGCCTTTAGCCATCTCCAAAATTTGGAAGGCAAATTAGGTATGGTAAGCCCATGTTTCACGAGATAGACAGCACCCAACGTGGTAGGCAGACAATCGTAATAGTTGGAGAGCCAGTGAACCCTGGGAGTAACAGTCTTCCTGTAAGGTTAAAAATTTCCATACCTACAATTTATGGCATTCTAAAAGCAATAGCCATGACCTGGCAGGCGTCAGCCCTGCACGTCATCAACCCCTGTATTTTTTATACTGTTAGATAAATTAACTTTTAAAACTTGTTTCTGTAAATTTGAAAATTTTAAAGAATAAAGTTTATTTATTGTTCATCTTAAAATAAAACTTGACAGGCGATTTCAATAAGCCGATGTACATGACAGGTGAATTAGAAAATGCACATTGATGAGGTAAAATAATTTTTATCCTGTATAATTAAAACTTTTATATGTTTTTAAGTAAACGTCTTAGAATAAATATGTACAATGCCAGGCGGTTTTGAACAGCATAAGACCTTGCCAGGCGAGGGGACAGCTGCTAAGGGCGCGCGAGTGAGAGGTGTTATATGAACGCAAACATGTTTCTGTAAATTTGAAAATTTTATAGGATAAAGTTTATTTATTGTTCATTTTAAAAAAAATTGACAGGCGATTTCAATAAGCAGTGTAGGATCCACTGTGTCCTACAGAAAAGAGGAAGCTTCCTACCTGGGCAGGTGTTCGTCCAGGCTAATGGCCTGAGTTGGAAATTTGTATATATCTTGTTTCCGATAAATATTTCACTTGCGCGTTCTAGGAATTGATTTGTGTGCAATTATTATTTTATTCTTGGCGGCGTCATCTGTGGTAATTATGTTTAACTAATTGCAACCTAGGTTTAATTAGGTTTCTCTGTGTGTGTGGCGCTCTAGAGGTCGCCACAGTACTTCCCTTCTTATAAGATTTGTTATTGTCGTCATTGCTCGGCTGTTGTCACTGAATCAGCAATTCACCAGGCGGTCAGTGGGTCGACTCATATTACCTGAGAGATTAGGAACAGGTAGCGTATTTCTGCATTCGTTGCTCCTAGTATCTCGTAACTATTCCTCGTTTTTGACTTCAATATCTTCAATGTATGTACATTGTCTCTGTTCATCACGATATGTATATCTTCACGACGGTTTACGAGCACATCGGTTTTTGATCACGTTGGGTTGCATCATCACGTTGGGTTGCATCATTACGTTGGGTTGCATCATCACGTGGGGTTGCATCACGTCGGGTTTACCAGCAGAAGGTTGCATCATCACGTCGGGTTGCATCGTCATGTGGGGTTGAGATCACGTCGGGGTCACCAATTGTAGGTTTACCAGCAGAAGGTTGCATCATCACGTCGGGGTCACCAATTGTAGGATCCACTGTGTCCTACAGAAAAGAGGAAGCTTCCTACCTGGGCAGGTGTTCGTCCAGGCTAATGGCCTGAGTTGGAAATTTGTATATATCTTGTTTCCGATAAATATTTCACTTGCGCTTTCTAGGAATTGATTTGTGTGCAATTATTATTTTATTCTTGGCGGCGTCATCTGTGGTAATCATGTTTAACTAATTGCAACCTAGGTTTAATTAGGTTTCTCTGTGTGTGTGGCGCTCTAGAGGTCGCCACAAGCAGAAATACATGATAGGTGAATTAGAAAAAATGCACATTGATGAGGTAAAATAAACTTTATCCTGTATAATTAAAATTTTTATATGTTTTAAGTAAACGTCTTAGAAATGTACAATGCCAGGTGGTTTTGAACAGCAAAGACCTTACCAGGCGAGGGGAAAGCTGCTAAGGGCGTGAGAGTGAGAGGTGTTGCGTGCATCAGTGTTGGGCAAAACTTAACTGCAACGCACAATTAAAAATAACAATTAATTAATTGTTAATTGTGATGTTTCAATTAACAATTATTTAATTGTTAATTGTGACGTTACAATTAACAATTAATTAATTTAATTATTATTTTAAAATTTTACTTTGCAGGTAATTAAAAGTAAAGACTCGCTTCGTCTCCTCGGCGCCCCTTTGAACGACGAATCCTTACCCGCTTTCATTCAAGAAAAATTTGCAAAATTTTATGAATCCTCCGTACGATTGGAAAACATATCACCGCATTTGGCTTACACCATCATTAAATATTGTATATTTATTCCAAATTTTTTATATTTTCTTAGAACTAGTTATCTTTGGAAAGATCATTTCTTTTTAGAACAGTTGGACAATATTATTCGGTCAACCTTATCAAAATCCTAAATTGTAATTTCACTGATTATTGTTGGACACAGGCATCACTTCCCATTCGTTTTGGCGGGTTGGGCATTCGTTGCGCTTCGGGTGTGGCGCTCTCAGCCTTCCTCTCTTCCGTCTATGGCACGTCGGAATTGTGCCTGAAAAACGTCGACCCTAGTATGAGTCATTCATTAATGACGAGTCTAGATGAAGCGAGGGAGGCCTGGTTAGTTTTGGTTGGTCCCGGGACCGATACTCCTCTTGGTTTGGCATCGCAAAGGCTATGGGACGAGCCGCTGTGTAAACAGATTCAATTAAACCTATTAAATTCAGTTTCTTGTGTTACACAGCGTGCTCGGCTCTTAGCGGCTGCCAGGCCAGAGTCAGGGTATTGGTTAAACGCCCTGCCTTCCGCAGTTATCGGCACACTGCTAGATAGAACCAGCTTCTGTCTAGCAGTATGTCTCAGGGTAGGCGCTAAGATTTGTGGGACACATCGCTGTCTTTGTGGGACAGATGTCGATCCCTTCGGGCACCATGGGCTGTCGGGCCAGCGCAGTGCAGGTCGCCTGTCACGTCACGCGGCTCTGAATGACGTCATACGCCGCGCTCTTGTCAGCGCTCGTGTGCCTGCAGTGCTGGAGCCTTCCGGTCTGGTGCGCGACGATGGCAAGAGACCGGATGGTATGACGCTCATTCCATGGAAGAGTGGCAAGGCTCTGGTGTGGGATGCCACCTGCGTCGACACACTGGCGCCTTGTCATGTCTCCTGGAGCGCTGTCGAGGCGAGATCTGCTGCTGCTGCGGCAGAGAGTTTGAAGCGGCGAAAATATTCTTCACTTGGTGGGGAATATAGTTTTGTTCCTTTCGCCGTTGAAACTTTCGGCTCTTGGGGGGGCGCGGCTCATGGGGTCATAAAGGATCTTGCCCCTCGCCTGCAAGAGTCCAGTGGGGATCGCAGGGCTGGTAGCTTCCTCCGCCAGAGAATTAGTCTGGCTATTCAAAGAGGGAATGCTGCCAGCATATTGGGCACTCTGCGCTCCAATGACAGCGACAATTTTTTAGACATATTTAATTTATAGGTAATTTATTTTAATTAGTTTTAAGTTTGTAAATATTTTGTTAGTTTTAATTCCTTGTTTTATTGTATATAACTTAATTTGAATTTATTAAAAGTAAAATTAATTTGCAGCCTGAAATTTTATTAGAATATATAAATTTATAACCTTTATTGAATTTAATTGCTAGTTTTTTTTTGTTAAATTTTTTAATTGTACTTTACAATTAACTTATGTTAATTTAAACAATTTAATTGTAACATCACAACTAATAGATTAATTGCAACTAAATTAATTGCAATTAAATTAATTGCAATTATATTTTAATCAAATAATGAGATAATTAAAATTTTATTTCATTAATGCCCAACACTGGCGTACATGCCTATAGTGCGAGTGAGACCGTTTATTTAATACGAAGGGACGTATACCCACTCTCGAGCAACAACGTGCAGAGAAGAATTTCGTCAGTTGTGCCAACGATTTTTACTTGTGTGTATGACGACACGATACGATGACGTTGTTGCTCGAGAGTAGGTATAAAGAGAGGCTCGTCCCTTCGTATTAAATAAACGGTCTCACTCGCACTGTAAGCATTCACGCAACACCTCTCACTCGCACGCCCTTAGCAGCTGTCTCCTTGCCTGGCAAGGTCTTATGCTGTTCAAAACCGCCTGGCATTGTACATATTTATTCTAAGACGTTTACTTAAAAACATATAAAAATTTTAATTATACAGGATAAAGTTTATTTTACCTCATCAACTGTGCATTTTCTAATTCATCTGTCATGTCCTTCTGCTTATTGAAATCGCCTGTCAATTTTTTTTAAGATGAACAATAAATAAACTTTATCCTATAAAATTGTCAAATTTACTGAAATAAGTTTGCGTTCATATAACACCTCTCACTCGCGCGCCCTTAGCAGCTGTCCCCTCGCCTGGCAAGGTCTCATGCTGTTCAAAACCGCCTGGCATTGTACATATTTATTCTAAGACGTTTACTAAAAACAAATAAAAGTTTTAATTATACAGGATAAAGTTTATTTTACCTCATCAATGTGCATTTTCTAATTCACCTGTCATGTACTTCTGCTTATTGAAATCACCTGTCAATTTTTTTTTATGATGAACAATAAATAAACTTTATCCTATAAAATTTTCAAATTTACAGAAATAAGTTTTTTACGTTAATTTATCTAACAGTAAAAAAAATACGGGGGTTGATGACGTGCAGGGCTGACGCCTGCCAGGCTATTGCTTTTAGAATGCCATAAATTGTAGGTATGGAAATTTTTAACCTTACAGGAAGACCGTTACTCCCAGGGTTCACTGGCTTTTGGACTATATCGCCATATATAGGCACTGGCTATTACCTATCCCGAGGGATAAGCAGGTTTCCTCACGATGTTTTCGCTCGAACGACTGTAAATTATGTAAATGAAAAACACATTTCCATAGAACCTTGGACCTTTCTCTTAGGAAGTTAGAGGTCTCACCCACTTGGCTTTCTAATTATTGCATCGAGGAGCGCAACGGACACGGCGGACGATGTGATGGCTGCGCTGGGTGCGGGTGTGGACGCTCGTGGCGGGAGCGTTCGGGTGGACCGTGCTAAGAAGGTTGGCGGTAGGCGGGTTCTGCTTACATGTCCCTCGGGTGAGGACATAGAAAAAATAAAGTCCCAATTAAGAGGGAACCAGGGACTGCGGACAGAGGAGCCCCGCTTCCGAAGGCCTATGGTGGCGCTGAGACATGTTCTTAGCGCCAATTCGGATGCGGAGGTGGTCGACTCCTTGGAGAGGCAGAACTCGGCCGTGGTGAGCGGCTTTTCAACAGAGGATAGGGAGGAAAAGGTCTGTTTCAGGAGAAGGGCCCGGAACCCGCATGAATGCCACGTTGTGATGGAGGTGTCGCCCGCGTTGTGAGGCTGGTTGACGGAGGCGGGTAGGGTGCATGTCGGCCTGCAGAGGTGCCCGGTCGAGGACCAGTCGCCGGTGGTGCAGTGCTCCAAATGCCTCGGATACGGGCACACGAAGAGGCAGTCTGCCGGGGGGCGGAGTGCTGTGCTTACTGCGGGGGGAGCACAAGAGGGCTGAATGCAATAAGGGCGCCAAGCCGCCGCGGTGCGTAAACTGCACGGCACGTACTGAGACTGAAAAGGCGAATAAGGAATGCGGCCCCGATCAGCCGTGCTATTCTTGAAAAAAGTTAAGAGTAAAACAATACCAAAACAGTATTGATTTTTGGTTTTGGTATTCTTGAAACGTCAAATGCACTCACTTTACCGATTGCAGTTTTGTTTTGATTTAACGCTCAATTTGGTATTCTTGAAAAAAAATTGAGTCAAAACGTAATCACTATTGGCTTTGTTTTATTCTTGAAATAAAACTTGTTTTGGTTTAACGCTCAATTTGGTATTCTTGAAAAAAAATTGAGTCAAAACGTAATCACTATCGGCTTGGTTTTATTCTTGAAATAAAACCAACAATATTTGGGAACACTGTTTAGTAGTAACGGAAACTGTGAGGGAAATATTAAAGGCAGAGTGCTTGGCAAAACCAAAACGTTGTGTCAAATATACGTCAAATATCGCACATTGACGTAACTTTTACTAAACGAACTTGGTAGTTTTGTAAAAGTGAAATTATGGTAACACAAAAGTGTAAGGTTTTGAAACGGTTTTGTGCAGGAATAAAACGAGAACGCTGCGATTCAATAATGGTGCAGCTTTGTAAAAGGACTTCAAGAATACGAAAGTAAATCTGCACTGCACCTGCACTGCAGCGCTATCAATACCGATTTGAAAAAGTTGTTATTTTCAAGAATTGACGGGCTGGGGGAGGGCCTTCGCACTATGGGAATATAAGGTACTCTCCGTGCCGAAAATAGGTTTTACAAATGGTTAAGTATGAATTAACTATGCATGGTTTTATGTTCATAAATAAACGTTCTTTCCAATGGTAAAGTTTTGTTTATCATATTTTAGTATTAATATGTGTTTAGAACACCTCAAGTACAAACTTTGATTCTATGTTGGCTTCGTGATACGTTTCCGACCCTACATACGTCTGAAATATATACATATTATATATTTTTGGAAAGCTCATTTCTTAGTCTTTTAAAAAATAAAGAAATAAAAATCCAAATAATCATGAAAAAATAAATATACAAATCAATAAAGAATAAGAGCAAATATCAATTACTCCGATTTTTCAACAGAAATGTCATTGTTAGCTCCATTTGCCTCCGTTGATTTTTTTACAGTTTTGGATGTTTAATCTACTAAATTATAATAATCCAAAATAAAATTTTGCGCAAAATGGATTTATGAGGTAAAATACGCGAAGAGGTATTTTTGTTCAATATTGATTTTCCACTAATTTAAATTTAAATAATAATATTAAAGTTAAATCCACTAGCAATTGAGGAGTATTTGGCAAACAACTATCATTTCAGCCCCGATAATGTAATGACTGTTATAAAAATTTCCAGAAAGAATTGTTATCCAAATGTAATGACAGGTGGAATAAGGCCCAAAGGAAAAAAGATCGTTTTGAGCAGGAGAATTTGGAATGGTTAAATGGTGAATTCAAAGTTTCCTTAACCCTCGTACCCTGCACTGATGACTCTTCCAGTGCCCGTGGTCGGCCATATAAGAGTTATGAAGAATGTTCTGAAAGGACAAAGAACCGCAAAAATATGGAGCTCATCCAAGCCATGGCATGGGATTTGTGCACAACGCTTATGTTCAAGGGCTGAGATCATCACGTGAGAATGAAGAAGCTTCAATTGTGAGCATCGTGCACAACATTGAGAAAAACGAAAAACGCAATGTTTTGCAAAACATACTGCACAAGTCAGAGCACTTAACATTCGATAAAGAAGAAGCTCTTGCGTTATACATAGATAAAAACAATGTTGTTGTAGTATGGAGAAACCCAACTTGTTCCTGTGTAAGGTATTGTAGGCCAATTTCTATTGAATTTTCCAAGGAAACTCCGCAAAAAACAAAATCTACAGCTCGAGAGATCGAAAACGACATTAACGAATTAGCTCCAACACTTATAGCTCACAATGAAGATGTCATACAAGTGGAACACAAATTATTCTTGACGATGATTGATGGAAAAGTTGCAGAGGTACTGACTGAAACGCGGTCTAGCGCTTCTTGTACGGTTTGTGGTGCCACTCCTAAACAAATGAATGACTTAGCCAAAGTCGTAGCAAGAGATGTGAACGAAAATTCATTTAAATTTGGCCTCTCCACCTTACACGCCTGGATCAGGTGTAAGGAGATGATTCTGCACATTTCCTACAACTTGGCATTTCAATCGTGGTCAGCAACAACAGATGAAAACAAAATAATTAAAGAAGAGAAGAAAAAGCAAGATCAATTACGTTTCCGGGAATTACTAGGCTTACATATAGGTAAGCCACGACAAGGTGCTGGTAACACTAATGACGGTAATACTGCTCGTAGGTTTTTTCAGAATTATGAATGTTCAGCAGAAATTACTGGAGTTGATATAGAATGGATAAAACGATTGTATATTATTTTACAAGTTATGTCTTCTGGTTTTTCTATAAATGTAACAAACTTTGGACAGTTTACATTGGATACAACTCGATTATATGTTAATAAGAATAATTGGTACTATATGCCCTCATCTGTACACAAAATTCTTATGCATGGAGCAAAGATTATTGAATTTTTTGCTGTGTTACCAATCGGAGAACCTTCTGAAGATGCGCAAGAAGCGCGTAATAAGGATTACAAGAAATTTCGATTGCATCATGCGAGAAAATGTTCGCGATCGGCTACAAACGAAGATGTTTTTCATAATTTGCTCTATACTTCTGATCCGTATATTACAAGTTTAAGTAAGCCGAGTGTTGTGATACACCAGTTGTTGAAGAAGCAAAATCTCTCCTTGAAGTTGGAATTTAGTCAATTCGTACCTCCGAATATAAATTAATATTAGCAATAAGGCACATCATTTATATAAATAAAATATTTTATATAAAATTATAATGTATTCTTATATTGTAAGATATTTTTAATGTTTAATTCTATTTTGAAACTTAGTTTTGAATTCATTTCTCTACATAAAGTATGAAATTTTACAAATTTGTAAATTGATTATCAAATAAATACAAAATCATTATATGCATTCATTTGATTCTGCATTCATTCGATGGGAAATTTATTAAAGTATATATAGGCCAAATTTCACAAAAAAAGGAGGTACAGAAAGAAAGTTACAGAATTTCGACACGGAGAGTACTTTATATTCCCATAGTGCGTCGTGGAGGCTTACCTGCAGGCGAAGGGGGCATATGAGGTGGAGGCAGCTGCGGCCTGGACTGCAAGATGGAAGGGTTTCTGCACAAGGCAGGACCGGGAAGGCTTGTGGGACGGGATCTACAGGGTCCTCAGAAGCGCTGGGCCTAGGGCCCAGGAGGAGCTGCTGCGGGGGCCGGATGGGGCCATGCTGGATGGGCGGGGGTCGGCCGAGGCCTTAGTACGTGCGTTCTTTCCCGAGGACAACGCCACTGAAGATGACGGGGAGCGGAGGAGGGCCCGCCGAGAGGCGGAGGGTGCGCGGGGGGCCAGCATTGAGGAGCCGCCCTTCACCAAGGGTGAGCTAGAGGGCGAGGCGCTGAGCTTTTTCATTCACCGCAGATATATGCGCCGCGGCCGTGCGGGCGGACCGGGGAGTGTTTCTCGGCTTGGTGAATAGGTGCCTGGCTGTGGGACACTTCCCGCCTCGCTGGAAGGTGGCGACGGTGTGCGTCCTGAGGAATACCGGCAAGGACGATTATGCTCAGCCGAAGGCGTACAGGCCCATAGGGCTGCTCTCGGTGTTGGGCAAAATATACGAGAAGATGCTGGTCCGTAGGGTGCGTTGGCATTTGCACACGACATTAAGCACGCGCCAATATGGATTTGTGCTGCAGAGGTCCACGGGGGACTCAATACGATCTGCTGGCGCATGTCAGGGGCGGCCTGGCCACGAAGGGGTTGGTCCTTTTGGTGTCTCTGGACATCCAGGGGGCCTTCGACAACGCGTGGTGGCCGGCGATCGTGCTGGGGCTGTCGCGGCTGGGATGCCCGGAGGGGCTGCTCGCCGTGCTGCGCCACTACATGTCAGGCCGCAGAGTGCGACTGCGCTACGCAGGGGAGTCCGTGGAGCGGTCGACCAATCGGGGCTGCGTGCAGGGATCCATCGCGGGCCCGATGCTTTGGAACGTGGTGTTGGACTCGTTGCTGCGCGAGCTGGAGGCGGAGCAGGTGTATGTGCAGGCTTTCGCGGACGACGTCGTCCTAGTGTTCGTGGAGGCGGACAGCTCCAGTTTGGAGAGAAGGGCGAACGCGGCGCTAAGGATGGTGAGTGAGTGGGGTGCAAGAAATGAGTTGGTTTTTTTCTGCCCCTGAGGTGCGATTGGTGGATCGAGTGCAGCTACTGGAGGAGGGCGGTGGCCATTGATTATTAGGATGAGTCAGAAATGGAATGATTATGTGTATTAGAGCCTCCAACTAATGTTGCAGAAGTGATTCGGGACAATTTTGTGGGAGGGAATGATAGGAACATGGACATAACGGTCCGTGAGAGAGGCCACCCCTCCTCCTCTTCTCGCTCAAAATGACCATCTTCCTCAAGAGAAGAGAGGCATTTTAAATAGAACAAACATCACCTCATCTCACCCCTGCGCATAAGATCGTGCGGATGTTGGGGCCATCAGCAAAACTCACGCAGTTGATGACGGGGCACGGCTCAGTAGCGGGTTGTCAGAGTGCAAGGAGAGCCCGTCTTGTATTTGCAGCCGTGATGCGCTGGAGACAGTGCCCCGTCTGATCCTCGAGTGTCCAGCGTTTTTGCGGGAACGTTTCAATATAGAAAATTTATTAGAATGTAATTTGAATTCAAATAATCTTAAAGAAATAGAATTAAGTAACAAATAATAGTAAACATAGTTGTGGCGACCTCTACAGCGCACAGAAAGAGAGAAACCTAAGTTGCAATTATAGTGTATTCGCGTTAAGAAAATAGTGACGTCATGATAATCGGAGGTTAAACTGGCCAATGAGACGTGAGTAAATGAGAAAACAAGTCACATTGACCAATCGCAGACATTCGTTGTCACGTCTCATTGGTCAAATCGTTTGGGTAATGATGACGTCACTATTTTCTTAACGCGAATACACTATAGTTAAACATAATTATCTAAGATGACGCCAGCGAGAAATAAAATAATAATTACAAATATCAAAATCCTAGAACGCGGAATTGAAATATTATCGGAAACAAGATATGTAGAAATTTCCAGCTCAGGCAAATAGCCTGGACGAATACCTCCCCAGGTAAGAAAATTCCTCTTTTCCTGTAAGACACGGTGGATCCAACAAAGTAAAAAAAAGAAATAAATATATAATAATGAATAATAGTTTTAGACATAATTCGGTAGATATACTTAAATGATAAAGTTAATGTAACATTAGTAGTCAGAGTCATGAATAGTAATATAAGGAAGCAGTTGTGATAAATTAATAAATCACTACACAAGCCCCACACACTATGGCGCGACAATGACACAGATGTCACCGGTATGACATGGAACCCACTGTAGGCGAATATTTACCCCTTTGATTGATAAATACATTTAATAACGAGGAATGCCTCTGGCCGAGCCACGTTGCCTCTGGCACCAGAGATCAGGTGTAGGAGGCCGCTCTGTGAGTCAGTGACAATCACTACAATAGTCTGTGCTGCTTACATAAGATAGCGCCGATATCAAATAGTTTAAAAATCATTTTTGGAATATCATTGTTTTTAATTTAAAATTGGGCCCCCATGTTACGCTCAGAGTCATAAAAAGAAAACCCACCGTGGGCTGCGCATCGGTAAAGATCATTTTCTGAAAAATCTGTAATCAAACCAAACACCTAAAAATGTAACAACTTTCACAATTTCTAACTAATGATTTGTGTTCGATATTTACGGGTAAACACACATAATTTAGTTTTGTGAGTAACTGTCAGCCTATATCAAATAACAGTTTCTCGAACTTCCCAAGATTACTTTGCATTAGGGAGCTACAGTCTTTAATTTCTTTAAAACCACAATAGAAAACGAAATCATCTGCGTACTGAATGACTCTCATGTTACCCGTGCACAAGCCAATGATGTTCAAAGTGACAATGTTGACGAGGATCGGGGACATGGGGCCAGCCCATCGCGATAAACTCTGCGTATCTCCTCTCCTTCCCCCAATTCGTATACAATTAACCTATGTTCAAGAAAGCTTTTTATGTATTTGCAGATAAGTACATTTACGCCATGATATATAATACTTTCAGTACAATAAGCAGTGAATTGACACCCCATTGTAGGCATCCGAAGTATCCGCGAAACCACACAATGTAGACTGTTTTCTTGTGAAGCCCAAGACAAGACGGGCTAATCCATGTGCACAAGATCGACCACGACGAAAACCAATCATGTAGTCTGGAAAGATTTCTTTGCTTTCGAAAAAGTATTCTAAACGTTTAGTTATCATTTTATCGTATTTTTTACATAAACAGTTCATTAGAGAAATAAGGACGTAGTTCAATTGTGGATCCTTGACCATTTCTCTTAAGAATGGATGTGAATGTAAATATTAAATTGAAAATATTAAGCAAAACTATGACGGTTATACCGTCAAATCCTGTGGAGGTTTCCTGGCTTCGTAAACAGGAATAAAGTCCCGATAAGGTAAATTAGGAGTCACTGACAGATATAGCTTTTGCTAGTGCTGATCTGCCACTTAACTGTATTTGGTCTATCACTAATGAAAACCTTGGTAGCGATCATTTAATAAATAATATAAAATTATAAAATTGTGTAATATAAAATTGTTACTACCCCGCAAGGTAGGAATGGTGGAAATTGAGTCTATGGCACATTTGCACTCACTCATATGGGAGTGCAAGTTCACCTTGGGACATATCGGGGACGTGCTCACTCACTCATATTATAATGTGACCGCTTCAACTCAAAGCAAGTGGATCCATGGATGAAATAATACTTAAAGTTGTGCGACATCTAAAAGTCTTATATGCTTTGTGATATGGTTATAATCTTCAAACAAAATTTACAGAATTTTATATTCATATTTGAAACAAACTTCTATTCACGCTGCAAATGGTTATCAATCTAAAAAAATCGAAGACTAAGAGTTAAAAACTAACGTTTTATTTTGCTTTTATATCTTGCTTTATATTAGCCTTTATATTTAGTTGTCGTTGATTTTATATCTATTTATAATAAATGTTTATTTCATAAATATACGAGTACGTTGAATAGTACCCTTAACATAATTTTAATTGATCTTAACAAGAGGCTAGTTCGATTGGAGTAGTATTGTCCCAAATATTATTGTTATTGGTATTGGGCACAACGCAGAATCGTGACAGAGAGCTCCCGACCCTAGAGTGTGGAAAGATATGGGGGATAGCCTACAGACGAGTCTAGCCACCAATAAGGTGTGTGTACCTGACTGGCCCTAAGTCCCTATAGCCTAACCCGAATATATACTTATATATAATAAGTGTGGAGTGGTGTGTCAGGCGTGAGGCGCGTGGATGTGGAGCAGCCGGAGCCAACAGGCATAAAGTGTGCCTAGCCGTGTGTAGTGCCTAACGGTAGGGAAAGCTACGCCTCTAGACCTAAAGGCGCGGCCGGGGGCCTAGGTTGGGGGAACAAGGTATAGGTGCGAGGATTTTCCCGTAGCTGGCGCGCGAGACTCAGCGTCACCATTTAAGACTGAAGGTGCCTTTGCCACTACGGGAGGAGAGGTGAAGAAATGAGAACGCGACAAGGTTCGTAACGATCTAGTTTATTGAATAAAATATCAGTCTTTATATACAACAATGCGAGAACAGCGATTAACGTCAATGCTACTGCCGCCGCCTCCCCGCGGGCTCGGAGCTGCTGCCGCTGCATGTGCTGACTTGCACTGTTGCACCGCTGCCATCACCGTCACTGCGCCGGATCCTAGTCAGCATTCTTGGTGGCACTAAAGTCCGACTGCACCTTTCTGTGGTTGGCGTCAGAATTCTAACGCTGTGGCCAAGAGCACTGACCTCGGCCGGCGCGGTATGTCCATGTGATTGTGGATAGGTATGTTTTAAATATTCTTTAGAGCCCCGTTCCTGTGTTTAAAGACACGTGAATATCCGCCAATTAATGTATGTATATAATATCAATGGCAGCAAAGTAATAACGGACAACTGAAAAAATCACAAAATGTTTTTTTTATAGAAAATAGCATATTATATCAATACCTAACGTTTCATGAAACAAAATTATTAAATTTCCTTTTATTGTGTTTTTTTTCGGAAGTAATTAATTAATGAAGCGGCTGTAGCCCAGTGGGTAAGACCTCGGACTTTTTATGTGAAAGATCCTAGGTTCGAATCCCGACTCTGGCATGTACCAATGAATGAAATTTAATGTGTTTTTAATTTACGTACATAATTTACAGTCGCTAACGGTGAGGGAAAACATCGTGAGGAAACCTGCCTATCCCTCAGGATAGGTAATAGTCAGTGCATATATACGGCGATACGGTTCACTACCTATCACGTTGGGTGCTTTCTATCTATAGTACATTCGCATTAAGAAAATAGTGACGTCATTACGTTCAGAGGTTAAACTGGCCAATGAGACGTTAGTTAATAAGAAAACAAATCACTTTGACCAATTGCAGTCAACCGTTGTCACGTCTCATTGGTCAAATCGTGGGGACATGATGACGTCACTATTTTCTTAAAGCGAATACACTATAGTGATACGCGGGCTTCAAATGACCCATACCCAACATGCCTTCGAAATTTTGGAGATGGGCATTCAAGCCTCTGACTACCCCGCCATAATAAAAAAGGGAGTGTGTATACACAAGTCGTGAAGCGTATGTATGTATGTTTATGTAATTAAAGATATATACCCTCTTTTCTTTAAAACAAGCAACGTAAACAGTGACATGTAACTGTGTCCGTAATTGCGCAGGAGTGTGCAGAAGAACAAGTGGCAGTTGTCATATTGTTGCGCGGACAGATTTTGTTTTACAGAAAAAAATTATTTAAAATAAAATTTCTTCAGTTGTATATGAAAATAATTGATTTTATATTAAAAAGAAAAAAAATGAGTGTGGCTAGGAACAAAGTACTGTTAAATATGACAAAAAGGCGTCGAGAAAGAAATTAACGATAGCACGGGTCTAACTGATTAATTAAACAGAAACTGAGGAAAGAACAAATATAGGTAAGACATTCATTATATTTTAATTTTTTTTAATACATTTCACTTTATTAGACGTTGATTTCGTTCTTATATATACTAATGCAAAACTTGAGTTTATTAAGTCGTAAAAACGGATATTTGGCAGGAATCTTTATTTACTGCGGACTATACACTCAGATGTCTGTATTTACTACTACATCACACAAGTACTTCAATCGAAATTTATTTTTCCAGATAATTCAGATACCGAGAAGGATTTTATCCAATTAGAGGAGATCCTAGAAGAAGTTTAAACGCAATCCCCAAATAAAAAATACTATATAATTATATTTTTCGTCATAGATACTTACCCGTCCCGCTTTAGTCTGGGACGTAAAAATATGCTAAATAGAATGTATTGCACGATGGACTAGCAACACTAAGTCATTCACTAGCTCCACAATCTCGTTATCAATTTCAACTTTACAATTTGTCCTCTCGTTCCTTTCTACTGTCATAACTTTCGCTTCATACCTCTCATCTTAAGTGCATGATTCACACACGGAACCATTTCCTACAACTCCCCAGCAAACGAGGCAAGTTGAACCTGGTCGTTCATTCAGCTCATCCATTCAGTATCCCCATTTTTTTACTACAAAATAAAATATTAATATGCAACTTCACCATCTTCGACTAGGGTTTGATAAAGCAATTTGCTACATGAGGGATGAAAAGCGGCCAATAGGGGTTCCAACGAAGTTGCCAGTTGCCTTTACGATGACATTAGAAGGCAAGCTGAAGAGAGTGTCGTAGATATGCTATGGTCAGATAGCTGCAGTAGCAGAACCGGAACTGTATTGTTTTTGCAATGTATATTTCTCATACATGCTCTTATGTTCTTCACACTACGTACATCCACCTTGATAAGAATGTCTCCAATTTGATCTCTAAAAGCTCTTCGCAGCCTCCCCCGTACAACTCTACTCTTCTACTATGGCATTAAAGATTCTTTTTGTAACCCTCGTTTCATCCATCCATGCATCCATCAAACCACCTTAACATACCTATCCCTATTTTCGTCACTACACCTTGTTTCATACCACAGTGTTCACGCATCACACTATTCCGTAGCCTATCACACAACAACCTAACATTACACACTCTCCTGAGCGACCTCATCTCTACCAAAATAATTATGCTTTCATGATTCTTCTGCCAAACGACAACAAAAATATGCCATCGCTTTTTAGAATAAGATCATACACAACAAGAAGGAGACAAGGTACATGTATTAATCTTCTGAAACTACACAGAGTTCTGTCTTCTAAAATGGTACACCCCGTTCGCTGGAGTAAACTCAATAATGAACCCTATGAAGTTGTTGAAGAGAGCTAAAACGATATTCTGAACTTCAAAAGTAGCTTGAACAGTACGCATGGTTAAAAGACCCAGGACTTGGAATACGCGAAATATTAGTACAACCCAAGAACCGCACAACCTAATAAGTCAGACATGATATCTTGAAAGTACGATTTAGATGAATCGTCTGAGATCATTGAATATTGCAAAAAAGGCACGGTCCCAGAATGAATCCATTCCATTGAAAGAATATCAATGTAAGAGACAACCAGTGTCAGGCAAATGTTGTGACTTTCAATGAATGTACTGTACATGTACTTATGTTGAATAAAAACATTTTACTTTTTGTTTGATTTTTGAAACCTCAAAGGCTTATAATGCAGGAATATCAATCACGACTGCTAAATACAATAATTATGACTTTGTGTCTACAAAATCTAATTCCACCTTGATCTGTCAGATCACAACTTCTTTAAGGAGTTCAACATGGACTAGGCGATGAAGGAGACGTTGGCTCTGATGAATAGTTCATATTCACCCTACCTATTAGTAAAGTTAATCATAACTTATAATGATTAAAATGTGATTGAATTGTGATTGAGATAAAACCATAAGACTTACTAGACTATTTTATTTTATACATTTTCCTTTATTTACATTCAAATTTTAATTTTGTTTTCTACGTGAATAAGAAAGACACATAATAAAATGTATAAGAGTAAAAACTATCATCAAAGATAGTTCTAATTAAAGTTTAAGTTAACGAAAAAAAACAATTAAAATAAATAGGAATATCATACTTTTAACTGAATCTTAATAATATATTTCATTTTTCAAATAAATTATTGTAATTACTTAATAATATTTTTAGAGTTTTATGTATATTTTTAGAGTTTTATGTATATTGGATACGTCAACGGACTTTATATAAACCTAGACGCTTATCGGGGGCTCCAAAAGTATTTAATTTATTTACCGTTTAAAGAGACAATCAAAGACTCAGTGACACGTCTATTCATAGCGCCAGTTGTGTTTTAACTATTTGTGATATTTATTTAGAAAAAAGTGAAGTGTGAGTGGGGATAAGTATACCTAAAGATATTGGATTCCGTGACTTGTGAATCGCCTACCCTCTTCGCAGCATCACAAAAAGTTTGACTGACGTCCCAGTTAAAGAGGCGGTCCGTCGTGTTGGCGCGAAATTCAAATTACCATTTTGGCGGAAATTTTTAAAAATAATTTATATTTGTTTGGTTTTTTAATCATGGGAAAGTGCACGGCATGCGGTGGAAATGTGAAGCTTGGAGAGCAGTTGGTGTGTGTAACATGCCAGGGTTGTTACCACTACACCTGCTTGAATATAACTACCCGAGACTACATGGCGCACGGTAGGTCATTGAAGGCTGGGTGGAGGTGTGAAGACTGTGCGAGGGTTACCAGGCGCAAGGGAGACGAGACGCCGGTGCGGGCCTTGCACGAGGTTGCCATGGCGTGCGCTGACGACGACAGTGGCCGTGCGGCTGCCGGGGTTTCCATGGATGCTCCCGCTTCCGTACGTGACATCGCCTGTAGGCACATGTTGTCCTACATGAAAAGAAGAAGCTTCCTACCTGGGCAGGTGTTCGTCCAGGCTAATGGCCTGAGTTGGAAATTTGTATATATCTTGTTTCCGATAAATATTTCACTTGCGCGTTCTAGGAATTGATTTGTGTTCAATTATTATTTTATATTCTTGGCGGCGTCATCTGTGGTAATTATGTTTAACTAATTGCAACCTAGGTTTAATTAGGTTTCTCTGTGTGTGTGGCGCTCTAGAGGTCGCCGCAGTACTCCCCTTCTTATAAGGTTTTTGCGTCATTTGTTATTGTCGTCATTGCTCGGCTGTTGTCACTGAATCAGCAATTCACCAGGCAGTCAGTGGGTCGACTCATATTACCTGAGAGATTAGGAACAGGTAGCGTATTTCTGCATTCGTTGCTCCTAGTATCTCGTAACTATTCCTCGTTTTTGACTTCAATATCTTCAATGTATGTACATTGTGTCTGTTCATCACGATATGTATATCTTCACGACGGTTTTACCAGCACATCGGTTTTTGATCACGTTGGGTTGCATCATCACGTCGGGTTGCATCATCACGTGGGGTTGTGATCACGTCGGGTTTTCATCACGTCGGGGTTTTGATCACGTCGGGGTCACCAATTGTAGGCACATGTTGTCCTACATGAAAAGAAGAAGCTTCCTACCTGGGCAGGTGTTCGTCCAGGCTAATGGCCTGAGTTGGAAATTTGTATATATCTTGTTTCCGATAAATATTTCACTTGCGCGTTCTAGGAATTGATTTGTGTTCAATTATTATTTTATATTCTTGGCGGCGTCATCTGTGGTAATTATGTTTAACTAATTGCAACCTAGGTTTAATTAGGTTTCTCTGTGTGTGTGGCGCTCTAGAGGTCGCCGCAGTACTCCCCTTCTTATAAGGTTTTTGCGTCATTTGTTATTGTCGTCATTGCTCGGCTGTTGTCACTGAATCAGCAATTCACCAGGCAGTCAGTGGGTCGACTCATATTACCTGAGAGATTAGGAACAGGTAGCGTATTTCTGCATTCGTTGCTCCTAGTATCTCGTAACTATTCCTCGTTTTTGACTTCAATATCTTCAATGTATGTACATTGTGTCTGTTCATCACGATATGTATATCTTCACGACGGTTTTACCAGCACATCGGTTTTTGATCACGTTGGGTTGCATCATCACGTCGGGTTGCATCATCACGTGGGGTTGTGATCACGTCGGGTTTTCATCACGTCGGGGTTTTGATCACGTCGGGGTCACCAATTGTAGGCACATGTTGTCCTACATGAAAAGAAGAAGCTTCCTACCTGGGCAGGTGTTCGTCCAGGCTAATGGCCTGAGTTGGAAATTTGTATATATCTTGTTTCCGATAAATATTTCACTTGCGCGTTCTAGGAATTGATTTGTGTGCAATTATTATTTTATATTCTTGGCGGCGTCATCTGTGGTAATTATGTTTAACTAATTGCAACCTAGGTTTACTTAGGTTTCTCTGTGTGTGTGGCGCTCTAGAGGTCGCCACATCGCCCAACTGCTGGACGCGAAGTTGGATGAGAAATTGGAGAAGCTTGCGGCCGGCTTTAGGGCTGAGCTGCAGACCGCCACCGCCGCCTTCTACGAGGAGCTGAAGGACCTGAGGGCGAGCGTCGCTGCCGTGCGGGAAAGGATGGCCCAATTGGAAGAGGAGAACGCGGAGCTTAAGAGGATGCGTGGCGCGGTGGCTGGGTCGGGGGAACTGCTCGAGGCAGTTGCGCAGCTTCGAGCCGACCTCGACGAGCGAGACCAGCAGCTTCTCGCTAATGATGTGGAGATCTCTGGCGTTCCTGAAGTGGAGGGAGAATCTTGCCAGCATATCGCTATCGCTGTGGCTGCAAAGCTGGGACTTACTGTCGATGAGCGCGACGTGGTGACGTGCGCCCGCGTAGGTCCCCGGCGCGTCTCGGTGGTCTCGGCGAGCGGCCCACGTCTCCGCCCGCGGCCCCTGGTGCTGCGTCTGGCCCGGCGTGACGTGAGGGATCAGTTCCTCCGGCACGCTCGTGTGCGTCGCGGTGCTACCACGGCGGACATCGGTGGCCTGCCCACACATGAGCCCGTTCGCATTTTTGTGAATGAACCATTTTTGTGAATGTTGGCTCACAAAACTGAACCGCAGCGTGCTGGGCCGGGCTCGCGAGATGGCGCGCGCTCGTGGATGGCGGTATGTGTGGTCTCGTGAGGGACGTGTTCTGGCGAGACAGGCGGATGGATCCCAGGCATTCCAGCTCCGCTCCGTCAGTGATTGCGACCGGGTTTTTGGAGTGTTACCGCCGTCGACCCAGTGAACGAGTGCATTATGTTGTGTACAATAACTTTATTTTGTTTAAATTGTGGTATGACTGCTGTGTGTTTTTTGTATGATATATTTACTGTATATTTTCTGCTTGTATTGATTGTGCTTTTCCGGTGTTGTCCTATTTTATTGTATTTTACCTGTGTCTGCGTGCCCATGTATTTCCCAATCACACATATTAAATACACTAGTATGTTAACTTATTATATATTTACAATCTCTATCCTATGTATTTATCATGCATATATTATCTTCCTTATTTGGTATTTTAAGTACATAATATATTTGATATTTTGTTGTGTTTCTGCTGTGACTTTCTTGTTTGTGCTGTACATTGATGTGCGTTTTGCCGTAATGCTCGATGAATAACAAGCATTTAAAAATCTGTTTGATTAATGTGGGCTCACTCGGTACCAGCCATGATGACTTTGTTGGGACGTTCTTGCGAATGGGGCCTGATCTGATTGCAGTGAACGAAACTTGGCTCCGCGGGGGAGACGAGGAGCGGGCGCCCCGCTTGCCCGGCTACCGTCTTCGCCACGTTCCACGCCCTCCCTCAGTGAGGACGCGCGGCGGTGGCGTTGCATTCTACGTGCGCCGGGGCTTGCGGGTGCGGGCGCTGCCCCACCCACCTGCGCCGGACACTGTCGAGCAGATGTGGATCTCTCTCAAGGTCGGACACACCTCAGTCGCGGTGGGCACTGCTTACCGGCCGCCGTGGCTCAGTGCTGACACCTTCCTGGACGCTATGGCTGATAGTGTTACTTCTTTGGTGCGCTTTGATAAAATTATTCTTCTGGGCGATTTCAACATAAATGTTTTGGAGGCGGACCACCCTCAGTCGGTCAGGCTGGAGCAGTTTCTGACGCAGATGGGTCTCACTAATATTGTCTCGGATCCTACCCACTTCACGTCCCACTCTGAGACCCTCATCGACTTGATCTGTTCGAATGCCGGCGTTGATAGTGTTAGCGTGGAGCATGTGCCATCGTTGGGTGGGCATGCAGTGGTTTCTGCCTCATTACGGATTAAGCGACCGCGGCTGAGGTCGGTGGTTGTCTTCAGGCGGCCAATCAGGTCTTTGAGTGTTAATGAATTTGACAGTGCGCTGGCGTTGGTGGATTGGGCTGGAATGTCAAGAGAGTCTGACCTGGATGTCCTGGTGAATTCATACTCTGGTGCGATCTTGGGGATATTTGACAGGTTGGCCCCAATTCGCAGGTTCTTTGTTAGTGAAAGGAGCCCGCCCTGGCTCACGAGCAATATTCGAGAAATGATGCGCATCCGCGATAGGCTCCATAATAGGTCACGTAAGTCTGGGTGTCCTGGGGTTGCTGCTGAGTATCGCTCGTTTAGGCGACATGTTAGGATCTGTCTTGCATCTGAAAAAAAGTCATTTTTCAATAATTACATTAATTGCAATATTAAAAACCCTACCAGGCTTTGGAAAAACTTGAGGGCAGTCCTCCCCAACAGGCAAACCGATGAGCTGCCAGAATTTCTCAGTGATCCCGACAGAGTGAACGACTACTTTCTTGACATTCCTATTATCCATTCTGATCCTAGTTCAACTCTTCAGTATGTTGACTCTCTTTGCCATAATCCAAACACTTTCAATCTTAGTCCTGCTAGTGATAATGATCTGTACAAAATAATTAAATCTATCTCCTCCAATGCCGAGGGTAGTGACGGCATAACAATGGATATGGTATTACTCACGCTGCCCACAACTCTTTGTGTAATTAAGTCTATTGTAAATAGGTCTATAGAGTGCTCTTCTTTCCCCTCACGTTGGAGACATGCCTTGGTCAAGGCAATTCCTAAGAGGGCTAACATCAGCAGCATTAAGGACTTGAGGCCCATTAGTATACTGCCATATCTATCCAAGATACTGGAGAAGCACATCTATGCGCAGGTTGCTGCGTTCTGTGAGGGTTCTGGGCTCTTGCCTAAGTACCAGTCTGGTTTCAGAAAGGGTCACAGCACTGCTACTGCGCTGTTGGATGTTGTAGACAACCTGATCACAAATAGGGACGTAGGCTCTGGTTCACTACTTGTCATGCTAGATTTTTCCAGGGCATTTGACTTTTTATGTGTGGACCTCCTTCTTCGGAAGCTATCCATCTATGGCTTCAGTGCTTCTGCTGTGGCATGGTTCCGGAGCTATCTGAAGAATAGGACACAGGTGACGGTTGTGCAGGGCTCGGGGGGTGCTGGTAGGCGTTCTGGTTCTAGGGCAGTGGTCAGGGGGGTTCCACAGGGTTCCATTCTGGGACCACTCCTGTTTTTAATCTACACTGCTGACATCATCAACTGTCTTAAGCACAGCCAGTTCCATATGTACGCGGATGATCTGCAGGTGTACATAGCTTGCAGTGACTCCTCGTCACTGTTGGCTGTGGAGAAGCTGAATGAGGATCTACATAGGGTTGCGCAGTGGGCTGAAGTAAATTCCTTGGCCCTAAATCCAACAAAATCCACATACATGATGATAGGTACGAGGAGACAGATCCAGAGGATTGAGGGATTGAACCTTAAGGTGGCCATAGGAGGGGAGATTTTGAGGAGGGAGATGCTGGTTAAGAACCTTGGGGTTCTTATAGATCCATCTCTAACGTTTGTTCAGCATGTCTCGGTTCTGGCTCGCAACTGTCTTTACCGCATTAAGTTACTATATAGTATCAGGGAATATTTGAGTGTCAACCTACGTGTGAGTTTGTGTGAAGCGTTGATTCTTTCAAAGGTAAACTATTGTCTGACTGTATTCGGCTCTTGCCTCTTGAAGAGCTCTTTTCGGTTGTTGCAGAGAGTGCAAAACGCGTGTGCCCGCTTCTGCTTCAGGATACCGCCTAGAACACATGTCACTCCGTTTATTAACGCTGCGAGTATCCTGAAAATGGAGACTAGGTATAAGTTTCATTTTGCTAATTTGTTGTTTGGGATAATAAGGGGAAGACAGCCAAGTTACCTTTTTGAGAAGCTTACCTGGTATCAGTCGCTTCGTGTCGATATTACGAGGTATAAGTGTCCGCGGTTGGTTATGCCTCCTCATAAAACGGCTGGTTTTTCGGGTTCATTCAAATACATGGCCTGCAAAATTTTCAATGACTTGCCACCTCCAATGTGGACTGCCAAATCCAAGGGTATGTTTCGCAAAATGTGCTTAGGGCATATGCTCTCATTGTAGAGAGCAGCTTGTGGTGAACCCGAACCTTAGCGAACAGTTACCGCCGGTTATTATATGTTCTGTACATTCCGTTTCTTTTTAAATTTACGCTGACATTATTATCATTACTGCCCTTCTATGTGTTTTTCTTCTGACATTCATTATACAAATCATTGTCCAATATTTTGAAAACCGTGGTTGACAACAATGATGTTAATAGTTGGAAAAATTTCTTTTTATTCTCATATAGCACTCTCCATATAGCATCAAATTCGAAATCAGCCACGCAATCCATAAAAGATAACTGCAATAACCATTTGGAAATACCACTTTTACACAAAACAAAACAGAAACCTTTTAATATACAAAATAAAATAAAAAGTAAAATAGCCGATGGAGACGTTAGCGGTGCAGCGCGTTTGTTATTTTCTAATGATAGCATTGCTCCTGACTGCCCTGAAACGCTCCAATCTTTGCAGGACAAGCATCCACCTTCAAGGGGTAGCCTGGGTGAGCCAGATCCGTCGGCCTTCTCTTCGCCCCAGCACGAGGCAACGGCGCAGGAGGTGCTCGAGGCGGTCCTGTCGTTCAGGAGTGGCTCGGCTGGTGGCCTCGATGGCCTAACGCCTCAACACCTGAAGGATTTGTTGTGTGGGGCCGTCGGGGTCACTGGTGAGGCCCTCCTGACGCAGCTGACGCGGCTCGTGAACCTCATGCTGGCGGGCAAAGTGTGTGGGGAGGTCACGGACTTGCTTTACGGGGCAAGTCTGTGTGCTTTGAAGAAGAAGGATGGTGGTATACGGCCCATTGCAGTCGGCAACACTATACGCCGCGTTGTGTCAAAGATCTGCTGTCGCCATATTGCACCAATTATCGGGCCTTATTTTGAACCTACACAGTTGGGATTTGGCACGCGCGGTGGGTGTGAAGCGGCAGTGCATGCTGCGCGCACATTTTGCGAGCATGGCTCGGGTGAGGTCCTTTTGAAGGTTGACGTCAAGAATGCTTTCAACTCGGTAGATAGGGCTGCCTTGTTGGATCAGGTGAAAGAGAAAGTACCCAACATTTATAATTACATTTGGCAAAGTTATGGAAATCCATCAAAATTAATTTATAATCAAAATTTAATAAATTCATGTACTGGATGCCAACAAGGTGACCCTCTTGGTCCGGCTTTGTTCAGCCTGGCAATCCATCCACATATTGAAGCTCTTACGTCGGGCTTCAATGTGTGGTATCTGGACGATGGTACTATAGGAGGCGAAGCGACTGCCGTTCTAAGGGATTTAGAAAAAATTCAAAACAGTTTCTCATCTTTAGGTTTATCTCTAAATTCATCTAAATGCGAAATTTTCATCAATAATGCCATTCCAAACGAGACAAAACTCAACATCTTTGAAAAATTTGAATCAATAGCACCGGGCATTAAAATTTTGGATAAAAGTTCGCTTCTCCTCCTTGGTGCCCCTTTGAACTCCGATTCATCCGCTGCCTTCATCGAAACAAAAATGAAAAAATTCCTCGAATCTACTTCAATTTTAGAATCCATTAACCCTCATTTGGCTTATACAATAATAAAATTCTGTTTATTCGTTCCTAAATTCACATATTATCTCAGATGTTCAGAACTTTGGCGAAATATATCGGCTTTAAATAATTTAGATTCCCTTCTACGTGAAACACTTTCAAAGATTCTAAATTTAAATTTTGATGATGGCAGTTGGACCCAGGCCACTTTACCAATTCGGTTTGGTGGTCTTGGTATTCGGAGTGCGTCCAGTGTTGCTTTGCCAGCATTTCTGTCTTCGGCGCATGCTACTCAGGGTCTGCACGCAAAAATTATTCACGGGGCTTTGGGTTCGGTGCAGACGTCGGGTTTATCCGATGCCAGAATTGCTTGGCTGTCTCTGCTGGGGCAGGATGCCGAGCTTCCGTCAGGAGCCGTTTTTCAGAGGTCCTGGGATGATCCACTGTGCAGGCAGATTCAATTGTCCATAATTAATTCTGCTTCTAGTCCTGCACAGCGGGCGCGTCTCCGGGCTGCGGCTGAGCCTGAATCGGGGCTTTGGTTGAATGCATTGCCGTCTGAGAAGATTGGGACGCTTCTAGATGGAACTACTTTCTGTCTGGGTGTGGGTTTGAGGCTCGGCGTAAGGATTAACGAAGTTCATCGCTGTGGTTGTGGGGCACGTGTTGACGAGTTTGGCCACCACGGGTTGTCTTGCCAGCGAAGCGCTGGTCGTCTGTCTCGACACTCAGCATTAAATGATATTATTCGTCGGGCCCTTGTCACCGCTCGTGTGCCGGCGGTGCTTGAGCCGTGTGGCTTGGCACGTGAGGATGGCAAGAGACCTGATGGAATGTCTTTGATGCCTTGGAAGAATGGCAGGGCACTTGTGTGGGACGCCACGTGCGTCGACACTTTGGCGCCCTGCTATTTGTCCAAGTCTGAGGTCGAGGCGGGAGCTGCGGCGGCGCTGGCTGAGAGTTTCAAGCGGCGAAAATATGGAAATTTAGTCAATGACTACTTTTTCGTTCCTTTCGCCGTTGAAACTCTTGGGACGTGGGGAGGTGAGGCACGACGTTTCGTAAAGGAGGTGTCTGTTCGCCTCTCCGAGGCCTGTGGTGATCCAAAGGCTGGCACTTACCTCGGCCAACGCATTAGCTTGGCCATTCAGAGAGGTAATGTTGCCAGTTTGTTGGGGACCGTGCCTTTCTCTGACAGCGATGAGTTAAAGGAGATATTTTTCCTTTAAAGTTTTATTTTATTTGTTTTCGTTTTTTTTTTTTTTAATTATTATTGTAAATATTAGTTTCATTATACTAACTTTTGAATACCACAGATTCTTCTCTTAATATCTGTGCCTGCTTCACTTTACACACACACACACACACACTGCGCTTACACGTTATTTTATTTTTTACCTCATGTGTATTAGTCAATTTGAATATTTTGTCATTTTATGTATAGAGTGTGAATGTGTATTGATATATGTATACAGTATTATATCTATTTATCTTTATCTTATTATCTTAGTTATAGCCCCTGATTATATATGTATATTATATGTTTAATTTGTAAAAGGAATCCGTTTGCGTGACGTGTCGGGGTCTGTCATAACATCAGTGCTGGCAGATTGGGCTTCCCTTTCTGCTAGCAAGTAACTGAGACGGATCCCTTTCGCAGGGGCCCGGGGCCAGCATATGGCGCCTCTCAAATTGTTATGTTCCGTTTTGTTTCTGTCGTCGTTGGTCTTGTGCCTTAGTGAATAAAATGAATTTTATTTTATTTTTATTTTATTTTATATTAGTATGAAGTAAATAAAGACATGTTTAAAAATTCCAGTGTTAATAAAGACATCTGCATTATTTGGTTAGAAAATATTATTTTGACTCTACGAAGATTTATATAATTATTTGTTAATTAGTTTTTATTTTATTAATTTATTTTATTTTGTTTTTATTTTATTAATAATTTATTAATTTAGAAATATAATTTATTTGTTAATTAGTTTTTAAATATAATTTATGGTTTTTAATGCAAATAACGTGTTTATTTTGTATTAAAATGTTCATTTCATTTTACAGAGTAAATGCAGACATCAGTCAGTTGTCTTTATTGCTTGATTCTATAAAACAGCGTAACAGATTTTTCAATAATATTTAATAAATAGTAATAGTAAATACCATTCCTGAAAATTGCATAAGCATTGAATGTATAATTTAGAAAATACACAGTTTTTTCACGTTTTTCGCTCCCCTATAAACTTGCGTTTTTTTAGATGTCTTTATACACTTTGCTGCCATCGATATGTATGAGTCATTCGGTTTTGGGATTTGCCTTTGTTTTGAAAATACGTTTGCCAAATAAAAGGAATACTAGGGTGAAGTAAGGCATCGTGAGGAATGCTACTTGCTCCTAGGAACAGGTGACAGTCCGTACTTGTGTTACTTGTGGCGACATGGCTCCCGTCAATCACATTGTGAACTGACGATCTGGACACGTGGATATAAGTGGGCATGGTAATAGTAACTCCGCAATTGCAGAGATGGAAACCTGAAACTCTGGCTACCCCGCAAGCGTTAATGTTCGTAAAAGCGTTTCTTATTTTCGTTTTGTTGTAGGAGTAGGAACCAAGAAAAAAAGCAAACTGTAAATTGATCTTGAACAATGGTTTGTGATCCCAATGAGGCGAAAACGCAGGTTGTTAAAGGCGAAAACACGTGCAACTGAGTACACATTCATACGTAGTATATACAAAATTTTTTTTACAAAATGATAATTACTTCTAATATCCATTAAGTAATATATGATGAGTATGTAATATATGAAGTAAGTTTAAAAATATAGCACATTGGGTGTGCATCTGGATGTGTGCATCTGGATTGAGGGCCCATTTTTCAAATATTGGACAATCGAAATGAAACTCACAGGGCATTTAGTAAAGAATTAGTAAAAACTATAGCATCTATTCTTAAATTTCTTAAACTTGAAACAAAACAGTTATTGTCAAAAAACTGTGGCCCTCAATCCAGATGCCAGCATTTTCTAGATCTCGGAAAGTACGAATCCTGGGATAATGCTGTTTATTCGAGGATTTAGTAAAGAATTTCTTAAATAAATTAAGAAAATATCAAATCTCAAAAATGCGTTAAATATAGGTTTAGAGCGTTTTTGCTATGGCCCTCAGTTCAGAGCTCGCTGACTTTTGGAATCATCAAAAAATTAACATTTCTATACAAAAAGACTAATGTAACTTATATCATCTTGAAGCTCAATAGCTCAATGAATTAGTAATGAAGAAATAACGATACAAAAGCGAATAGTTTAAGAGAAAATGAAATTTGAATTTTCATCTGACGTACAAACTGAGAGCCCTAAACTTTCGGCGATATTGACTAAACTAAGCCATCTACACTAGCGTACATAAGGATGACTAATTTTACTATTTTTTTACTAAATCCGTGCAATATTTACATGCCTCTAAATATCACACTTTAAGAGGAAAATGAATTTGATTATTTATATAGGAGAAAATTCTGTAGGGTGACTATGTTATGTGTAAATATAAAAAAGTATTCGACGTCCCGAACCAAATACAAAGATACATATGAACCAAAGTAGCTAGGATTGGAGGTTAAATTGCCCACGCAAAGTCATCAAACACTTATCTATGGTGGAGATAGTGACCAGTCCGTTTGAAAGTAGAATCAGTGTGTCAATCGTCTATTTATTCATGTATCCTTTGAAAGTCAATGTGAAAACTTGAAATATTGTGTCCCGTAATGTGTCAATTACAACCCTAATATTTATGTATGCTAAAAATTGACCTATGAAATATCATCGTGTCTTTGAGGGTATGTACGAGGTATATGACGATTATTTTACGGCTTTATTTGTTGCGTAAAAATAAATAGAAATGTTATTAATGAAATATAAACATAGATTACATTAGCACTTTATTGACAATAACCACATTCAAAGATATTAGCTACAATACAACACACTATCTATAACGCCGCAGAAACCGGAATCACCAAATAAATTCTTTACTAAATCCTCGAATAAACAGCATTATCCCAGGATTCGTACTTTCCGAGATCTAGAAAATGCTGGCATCTGGATTGAGGGCCACAGTTTTTTGACAATAACTGTTTTGTTTCAATTTTAAGAAATTTAAGAATATATGCTATAGTTTTTACTAATTCTTTACTAAATGCCCTGTGAGTTTCATTTCGATTGTCCAATATTTGAAAAATGGGCCCTCAATCCAGATGCACACGCACATTGGTGCGTGCCAAGAGAATCACTTTCCTATCATTGTTTCAAACGTAGCCTACAGCTTTTATCAAAGTATTTGTATAATATAAATAAAATATATCCCGTATAGTCTCGAACGTTAAGAAAATGCTAACTAGCTGCCTCTCATCGCGTCATGTTGTACGAGGCGACTCAGAAACTAGGGGCAAATTGAATCTATTGGGCGATATGCTAACAACCTGTCACCAATGTTCCATCTGAGATCAATACCGAATATTTTTGCTAATAATTAACTTAGGAGATAATTTATCTCTAAGGTTCTGTCCACCTCGAAAAGGATTAAAGTACGTGAATGTAGACATACACGTAATTTATATACATATACATACTTCACGACTTGTGTATACACAGCCCCTTTTTTATTATGGCGGGGTAGTCAGAGGCTTGAATGCCCATCTCCGAAATTTCGAAAGGCATGTTAGGTATGGGTCATTCGAAGCCCGCGTATCACTAGATAGACAGCACCCAACGTGATAGGTAGTGTAATCGTATAACCGTAAGTGTAACCGTATCGCGGTAATTTATATAATATTATCTTAGGAAACATTTACTAAATTAACATCAATATCTTCAATGACATACAAACATACACATTACTCCTGATTCCCTGTAGAGGGCTAAGCAGAGGTCACGGATCCCCATCTGCCCCGATCCTGACAGACCACTTTCGCTTCATTGACACTCATACATCTTCTCATACACACTAGGCGGTTATAGGTACTCTTAACATCACCCTTTTTCAATATAGCGTCTATCTGACTGTTATATGTCTTATTAGGCCGGCCCCTACGCAACCGCCCTGCCACTTCACTCATATATATTCCTTTTGTCAATCTGCTATCATTCACCCGCATAACATGTCGAAACCGCATGCTCTTTTTAATCTTAGTCATTACATCTTCTTTCAAACCGCAACCTTCCCTTATCACACAATTTGAATTCTATCATTCAATGTCACTCCTAACATGCTTCTCAGTAACCGCTTTTCGACGGTATTGATTCTACTTTCATGCTTCTTTTGCCATACCCAACTTTCACTACCATAAGTCAATGTTGTAACCAGCACAGCCCTATGGATAGCCATACCTGCCGATTCAGAAACCAACTGGTTACCTATAACACTATACAAGGCCCCATTAATCTTATTACCTGCGCACACTCTACGTTCAATATCTCCCTCACACTTTCCGTTATTAGTAAACAGTGTTCCCAAATAAATTCAATCACATGTTACATTATTATAAGAAAGGCCTTTAATTGATGTTTTTCGCACGCTTTACTGTGCAAATTCTGATTGAACGGAGGTTCCCTTCTTGAGTATCGAGCTGTGAACACCATGAGCAGAATGGCTTCGGCCGCAGTGGCGAGTTGTTCCAATAAGCGGCGGCCGTTCGCATAAGACTTCGCTGTTCGCCTCGGAATCTATTCCATTGTGCGCCGCTTCCTAGTACAGGGACTATTTCTAAGCAGCGAAGGGTCTCGGCTACTTTCTATTCTTACGAACAAGGGTTGCACTTTTTTTGTGTTCAGCGGTACATTATGGTTTCCCGCCCAGTGGGAGGCGAGCGGATCTGCGCTCTATGGCACTGCAATAAGTCTCAGAGTTGTTCGACGCGTGGCAGCGAGCGGGAGGGGGCATGCCTACCTGCGCTTCAATTGCGTTCTCCGTGCAGTGCAGCAGTGCGCAGTGCTTGTAGCGGCGTGTGCGTGTGCCAAGTGAGGTGATTCTGGTGGCGTGGGCGATGTCGGCGTGGCTGCTGGTGGAGTGGAGTGGCGGCGTCCGCAGCGCAAGGGGCTTGGGCTACGCGGTGGTGAGCCGCCGGCAGCTGTTCCGCCCCGGCGAGGAGCTGCACACGGGCAAGGTGGTCTTCGTCAGATGCAAGAAGCACTACCTGCGCCGCGCCAAGGTCGTCATGGCATCTGGTACCCCTGCTATCTATTCATTTCTATTCCCAATTACTTCAATATTCTGGTTCTTAGATAGTCTGAGACATAGGCAGAATGCTAAGTCACTGCCTTTCTTCCATGTATGTCTTTAATATGTAAAGGTAAACGCCAATGGGATCTATTAGACAATGGGCTAATATAGTTTCATAAACTGTAAACCCATGCAATAAACATATTAATAACCTTACAAACCCACATAATAGTTAATATTAAAGATACTTTAAGAACAAATTTACATTACTAACGTTCTGTCCACACCGAATTGGAATAAGAAACCTTTTTTACAAGCAGGTATGCAATTAAAGACATATCTATCTACTTGTAGCTAATGCCCATGTGACTATTATCGGAATGCAATTTATATAGTAACGGCAGATCATCTGCCGACGGAGTCGAAAGATGAATGGCTAATATAGATCCCGGGAAAAACAGATCCGTGTTATTTTATATAATTACAAGTACGAAGTCATTTTGAGAAAAATAATATATTGTTTAGTCTATATTACAAATGTTAATGAAGCGAACGGTTAATTACTTAGCGCTAGCAATGAATCCTTTTACTCTACTTGTAGGCGAAATGTGTATATAGTGATTAGAGTATACATATATCGAGAGCGGCTGTAGCCCAGTGGGTAAGAAGTCGGACTTTTTATGAGAAAAGGTTCTAGGTTCGAATCCCGGCTCTGGCATGTACCAATGAATGAAATTTAAAATATGTGTATTTCATTTACGTACATAATTTACAGTCGCTAACGGTGAGGGAAAACATCGTGAGGAAACCATGCCTATCCCTCGGGTTATCTCCATGCGATACGGTTCACTACCTATCACGGTGGTTATACCTAACATGCCTTTCGGAGATGGGCACTCAAGCCTCTGACTACCCCGCCATAATAAAAAAGGGTATGTGTATACACAACTCGTGAAGCGTATGTATGTATGTTTAGGTAGTATTAATGCCCATAGCTTGGCACAAAGCACCGACTAACATGCTTTGTCGGCAGATGACAAGACGTTCCTGGAGAGCCAAGCGGCCGTGATGCGGGAGGACGCGCACAGGGACAGCGCGCACTCCTCGGTGAGTACCTCCCGCGCACACGCCACGACCTCCTTCGCACCCTCCGCACAGGTGGACTGCACCTCTATATTCATTTGCTACATTAATTGGGATTATAGGTTAAAGAGCATTCCTCGAATGAATTAGACATGTCACCTTGCTTTTTTTCATTCTGTAACTGTGCCCTAGCAGAATGCATGTGTATTTCCTTGCATAGTTTTTGAACTATTATGTATCAAGATGTCGTCGGAGGCCCTGTCCTTGCCCTCCGCGGAGCGCTGTGGTGAGGGCCGAGGCCTCTGCGAGGGCAGGGGACTGATGCGTGGCTTCGTTGCAGGCCAAGGCGGAGGAGGCAGGCAGCTCCCGCTCCAGCTCATCCACTTCTGTTGCCAGCGTAAGTGTTACGTTCCTTACAATCACTATAGCTGATATAACTTGATAAACACGTCTGTATGTATGGACAAACAGGATTTGTAATTCTTACAATTAGTTCAGCTACAAGACCTCCCTTTTTAAAGTTTAAGTTGTATCATTGCGTCTTTGTGTTAGCTTATCTAGCGGGTAGTTGTATATAAGAATGCGAATGTTAGCGTGTATGTCGCTCATGTAATAAAGACTGATGTGTTGGATTGGCAGCTGGGCAGCGAGCAGGAGAGCAGCGACCAGAGCGAGGGGCCCTGCGAGGCGCCACCCAAGGGCCGGGTGCGTAGCCACTCAACACTCCTTAGCACACTCAAACAGACATATTCACGACATATATATAATCAATCGGGGAGTTAATATTATATGGCCATCTCGATACCACATGGCCATGTTAACCAGATTGTCAGTACCTAACGTAATAGGTGGGAAGTCATTTGCCAGCACTAACTATTTACCTGTTCGGACGAACAGAAAGGTTTTCTCACAATGTTTTCTCTCATTGAGTTGATGCATTGCAAAAGTGTATTACTAATTGCGAGAAATAAGTACATGGAAAATAAGAATAAAAATATTATCATTGGCACATAATCAAGTAAGGTTTGAATCCTAAACCCATTGATTAAGATTCAAGACCCAACAACAAAACATACTCTCAAAGTTAATAGCACTAGCCAGCACAGTGGCTTCTATTTCTATGCTGCTGATAGAGTAACAATGGAATGCTGCACTTGCACTTACTAATGTTAAATAATGTATAGGCAGATCCCACACCGGACAGACATTCGATATTGTTAGTAGAAATAACACTGTTTGATGAACGCATGCCTTGTTCCAGGCCAAAGCGCCCAAGGAGAGGGAGTCGAGGAGCCGCTCCAGGACATCGGGCCCCAAGCCACGAGTACGTATCCATCGCCATAAGGTCATGTGCCTAAATACAAGCCAATCATTCGCCACTATACTGAATGAGTTGTAGTAAAGAGACAAATATCTTCATGAGTAAACGTAACTGTTTATATTTTTCTTTCAAACGATTAGTATTAGCTACAGAAACTTAGAATATCAACATCACTGAGATCACATATGTATGTAGATTGCACATATCCTTAACGACAGACTGTCTTTAGCTATATGCTTGCAGTGACGATAGGTCGATGCGCGGTCCAGTCATCGCACTTGCCAACCTTGTTCAACTTGTAGTGAAATGAACCGCGGTACTCGTTATTGATTGCTATGTTGCAGCTGTCTAATGCTATGGCGTATCTCCGCCCAAAAGAGTCTAGTTTTATCAAATGTTATAAACATAACCCCATTCCTTCCTGAGGCATGGCTGAGCAAGAGTTGCAGAACCTATCTGTTCGAATAGTTGTAACCTTGTTTGTCTTTGAATTTCCAGATCAGAAGCGATAAGGAGAACAAAAACAAAGAGTGCACAACATCGAAATTGTCACGCTCAATGGGAAGTGTAAGTGCTTGTATTCGTTGCGACAACTGTTCGCTCCGCGATTCCTTTAGCTCGTGCCATATGAAGCCTGTGTTTCTGATTGCAGCGCTGCAGCAAGAGGCGGCGGACGCTGGCGGAGGCCAACTGGCAGGGAGGGAGCTCGCCGCCTGCGCCCAAGCGAGCGCACAACGAAGTGAGCACGGACGATGGGCCAACTGTGGACTCGCCTAGAATTTCCGAGTCTACTATCAAAATATTGAAAAACCTGGGATTGAGCCATGTTATCAAATTTGACAAAGACACGCAGACGCCACAAAAGTCTTCAAATTGTTTGAACGACAATATACTGAAGCTGTTAGACAGTCTCACGAGACTCAACCAGCAGGTTAAAACAATATTTGAGAAAATTGACAAGTTGGAGAAGGACTATCAGAACATGTCTCGAGGGAGGCTCGAAAACAACAACAACTCTGGCAGCTTCTTGGAGCCAATGAACCAAATTCAAATATTACGCTCGAGGCTGCAAAACTCAATCCTCTCAGAATCAAAATCTTCTATGATTGAAATGGAGGCTCCGGCCAACGCCAACGGTTCCGCCACTGCAGAGAACCGAACAGACAAGAAGTCTTCACTTTTGCTAATTCACTCCCACCCGGGACCACAAAATATTAACAACAAGCCAGAACCTCAACGTCACTTGATGGACATTGATTGCCCGAACAAGGCGAAAACCCCCGGCGATGCTAACGTGAGAATTTTACAAAACATTATCTATAATTCGGGACCAGCAACGACAACTCATAGCACACATACACAGAACACAATGATCGATGTGGTCGTTCCGATTTGCACGATTGTCTCTCCGAGCACAACTTCTTACAGCAACATGAACACAGCAGTGTTGCAAAACGGCGGCCCTCAAACGGGCGTCCACGATGCAACGAATAGCTCGTTGACAAAGGGCGTGGCTCCGCAGAGAGGCAGCGCGGTCACTGCGGAGACGCCGGTGATCGTGGTGCCCCCCCGCGGCGGCGCCCAGGAGAGCCCCAGGACGAGTCGCCGCGACCGCAACGCCAACGCCGCGCCGCCCATGCCCGAGCCAGTGCTGGTCAATTCAGAGATGATGGTTCGTTTTAAATCTTTATTTTTAGTATCATTATTTGCTGTACATGACTGAATGATGAACTTAATATCTCTTCAGATCATACGTACTGTGATATGTGGTGTAGAGAATAAATAAAGCTTAGAACTTTCTTTAATACTGGACACGGAATTACGAGTATCTTTATTGAATTTTCAAGCGTTTATATAGTTATTAGGAATTAAATAAGATTTTCTTAAACTAATATAATTATTCCATTATGATTTTACATGTCCATAATGATGAATATACATTATATCTGGTGCAGCCGATATGGTTAGTAATTCGAGTTGTCATTACATTTTGATTACATTTCTGAATCAATTACACACATGTCCTAGCATACTGTACAAACCGTTAATCGAGAACGAGACGTCTGCATGTAAATTCCCAATACTCTAACCCATAAACATGATGCAGTACGCTGAGTGCGCTTTTGAGCAATGGTCTCGGTGGCAGGTGCCGATCGGCTCGGGGCGCACGCTGGTGCCCGTCTCCGTGTTCCGGAAGGTGAAGTGGAACAACTTCCGGCTGGCGACGCGGACGCTGCTGATGGCGCTGTTCTCGCGCAAGACGCTGGCGACGCACTCGCTGACGGGCAGGCCGTCGCCCGTGCTGCGCGACCGCCCGCCCAAGCTGGGCCTCGACCCCGTGCGCATCAGCGACATCGTCTCCGCCGTCGCCACCTACTGCGACGTCGACGAGCAGAGGATCCGGTGACTGACAACCCATTGCCATCACTCTTGTTTCACCGCCTCCGAGAGGACGCTCATTGTGAGGTTCCGGGTTCGATTCCCGGTGAAGGCTGACATAACAATATACTTATTAATTACCTTAATTACCTACACGTAACAACCCTTTGTGTGGTAGTAAGAAGCCCTAAGTATAGTGATAGTGATTCTGCAGCTACCTCGCTTCCAAGTGTTGACCAGATACTCAGCAATTAATGTAACAGTTGGTAAACCGATGCCATTTTCAAGCACTGGCTATTTATGATCTTCTCACGGTGTTTTCCTCACAGTAGTTGATGCATTTGGTCAATGTATGTTTTTCGGATAATGTAAACATGTAAACAAAATCGTAGGAGCAATGTGAACTTGGGCGTTGATATAATGATAACGGTGTTGCTTCCCAGGGGCGCAATCACAAACAAGTGCGCCGACGAGAACAAGATGTACAAGAGCCGCGTGGCCAAGATGGCCGCCAAGAAGAAATCCAAGTCGGCGTCTTCCGGCTCCCCGCAGAGCGCGCCCACGCCTGACTCGGAGGGCGCGGACGGGACGCCGGCCTCCTCGCGCGCTTAGCTGCCGATGCTTACATTTGCACTGTTCCACAATCATCTGATCCTTTGCGCCTATGCCACTGCTACTTGCCTCTGGGTATCCATCCTGGTTCAGGCGAAAATGTTAGATTAGTATTATATAAGTTACGGTTGTGTGCGAATACGCCTATTCAAAACTTATCATCAATTGATGACGATTTTGTTTCGCCCAAGTATATATACCAAAAGGCCTTAGGGAGTTACATCGATGATCTATGAGTGCTTCAATATTAATAAATTGATGTAACATTGGACATTAACTGATTAAGAGTAAAATTTCAACAAGATTCACTGCTCACAATGTTGCGTGTTATTTATTATTCGGTTTATTAAGCAGCCTGAAGGCAAATACTTGTTATAATTAGTTATTATTTGTTTTGTCATGAAATTGACAATATTTTTAATTGAATGTGATTTTCAATAAAGAAACTATACCTTTGACTTAATGTTTGGTTTTTGAGACACATACCCCTTACTCGCCCTTTTCATTTATTCATTCAATCAATTGTTGAAGCGAATCTCGTCGCTCTTCAACGCTGACCCAAGCTACTTGCATTAGTTATAGCTTTGTTTGTAAGTGCTTGAGCTGTTGCTTTTTATCCTAGAAGCACCACTAGCCTATAAATATACACCTGAAAATCCTAAAACTTTTACTTACCTTGGTACCTATTCACTCGACAATAAACTGTATCGGTAAATAGACTGTCAATGCTATTCTGAATGAAAGAGGTACCGGTAGGGTTATTATGTAACTTGCGATCAGTAAGCAAACGACGAAAATTGTGCGATTTTCGCTGTCAAACACGACTTTCGTATTATGTATCATGGAATAGCATTTGCAACAGCAATCGAAACAGTGCTGCCAACAACACCACAACAACACAGCAATTAAAGAACGAACGAAAACGAAGAAAATGTATGAAAGCAATAATAATTGGTATTATGTAAGCAGTTTTGACAGCAATCACGAGCGAAAATTTTGCAAACTCAAATGTCAAACAGCGATAAGTAAAAAGGTGGTTGCTTTCAGATTGTTAGAAAGTTTTGCAACTTTAAACAAGCTAAAAAAGTAGTTTAGGCAGTCGCACTAGTAAATTATAAGTGTGGAGAGTGAGGAGACAGTAGAGGGAAACACAACGCAGGCGAATATCGGCGAAAGCGCGAGCAAAACTGCGTAACAATTGAGAAGACGAAAACTCCTAATTCTCTGCCTGACGAGGAGTTTCTTCAGCCTTTCGATGATTTAAGGCCCTTTATGTCCATAACAAAGTCATTGCACAAGTTTGAGCTTTGAACGCAAGGTAAGGTAACTTATATTCAAATATAAATTTCCATCATTTGGTTGTCATAATTTTATGTACTAAAACATAATTTTCTTTACAGATTTTCGCGGCTTTTGCATTTATTCGCTACTGCTTCAGACCACAAATCTATTGGGATGAGCTACAGATAACATTTGGACCAGCCCAGTGTCCCAAACTCTGTGCGTGAAGTTACAGCTGCACTTAACAATAACAATATATCAAGGAAATATTATAGTTTCCTCAGGGTCAATCAGACTGGATGTATATAGTTTGAAGGTCAGTATTATATAATAATTTAATAGAATTATATTATTTTTATTACATAGAGAGAGGAAAGTGTGAGGGAGATATTGAATGTAGAGTGTGTGCAGGCAATAAGATCAATGGGGCCATGTATAGTGTTATGGGTAGCCAGTTGATTTCTTAATCGGCACGTATGGCTATTCATAGGGCTGTGCTGGTTCCAACATTGACTTATGGTAGTGAAAGTTGGGTATGGCAAAAGAAGCATGAATGCAGTCACTGAGAAGCATGTTAGGAGTGACATTGAATGATAGAATTAAAAATAGTGTGATGAGGGAAGGTTGTGGTTTGAAAGAAGATGTAGTGACTAAGATTGAAAAGAGCATGCTTTGATGGTTTGGACATGTTATGCGGGTGAATGATAGCAGATTGACAAAAGGAATATATATGAGTGAAGTGGAAGGGCGGTTACGTAGGGGCCGGCCTAATAAGATATATAACAGTCAGATAGACGCTATATTGAAAAAAGGTGACGTTAAGAGTATCTATCTATAACCGCCGAGTGTGTATGAGAAGATGTATGAGAGTCAATGAAGCAAAAGTGGTCTGTCAGGATCGGGACAAATGGGGATCTGTGATCTCTGCCTACCCTTCTACAGGGAATCAGGCGTGATGTGTATGTATGTACATAGAGAGAAACGGGCTTAACATGTCTATGTATTATAATTTGACTGTTACCCTTTACACTACACAATATATGTGCATATCACTTCCATCATTTAAGATATTAATATGCGGCTGTGAGCAGACTGATGTCTAGTTAGTTGATTCAGAATGAAACAGAAGACTGGCTATTCATAATGATGTTCTATTTCCTACACTTATGTATGGTAGTGAGTGTTTGGTTTGGCAGAAGTGTCATGAATGAAGAATAATAGTTAAAGATGATCTCCCTCAGAAAAATGTATTATGCAAGATTGTGTGATAGCTTAGAATGGATTCATGAACGCTTTGTCAATGATAGTGTGATTCATGAATACTGTGGTATGGGAGAATATGTAATTACAAACATAGAGAAAGGTATGTTATGAGGTTTGGGCATATGGAGCAGATAGGAAGGATACTGGAAGGATAGATATTGTGGGTATATTTGTAATCTCATTGTAAATATTTTTTTTATTTTCAGATCAAGTGAATCATTTAGAATGTGGATGAAATTGTGCGCCCTGATCGTTGAAATTGTGTAGATGGCAAAAGGAAGAAATAAAAAATCTTATAGAAAATTCAAATATACTACATATTTGAATTTTCTATAAGATTTTTTATTTCTTCCTTTAATTTTTAAATTTAGTTTAAAATTTTCATCTATACATTAAGTTGACTTGGCTTGGATGCGAGCTGCTTCAGCAGTGGTCATGGTAGCATTGGCAGGTTTTTCTTTAGCTGCCACTCTCTTTTGCTCCATGTTCAACACACAAGAATCAATGATTTCAACACACAAGAAGCCTCCACCTAGTAAATATAAACAATGCATAAATTAATAAACACAATAACAACGTTAAATCATACACAATTATGGAAACAAATAAAAATTCATATGACATTAAATTGTACCTTTTTTCTACCAGAAATCAAACTCCAAATATACTAGTTTATTAGCACCCAGAAGTCATAAGTTATTCAATTTGGTAGATTTTAATGTTTTTTACTGCCTGACCTTCTAAATACATATTATGTTATGATAAAAACAACAATATTTGTAGTACATGCATATATTCACACCTCCTATGTCCCTAAGGGGACAAACAGAGACTATTGATCGCCAACTCAAATGATCCTGACTAATCACATACATACACATCACACTCAATTCCCTGTAGAGGAGTAGTCAGAGATCACAGATACCCACCCTGACATACCATTTTTGCTTCATTATACACTTATATACTCTCAGTGGTTATATATACTTCTAACATCACTTTCAATATGGAGTCTGTCTAACTGTCATTTGTCCCATTTGGTAATCGCCCTTCCAATTCACACACATATAATAAATTCTTCAATTTCAAATCTTTTGTTCAATTCAAATCTTTTGTCAATCTACTATCCTTTATCCTCATAACATATATAAACGATCGAAGCATGCCCTTTTAAATCTTAGCCTCTACATCTATTTTTAATTCTGTCATTCAATATCACTCCTAACATGCTTATTTGTGTGACCTATGGGTATGGTTTAGCGTGCATATGCCCGTGGAAGTACAATGATGACTATGACAAGAGTAATGTAGGGTAAAGAATAAAGGTGTATGATGTAGATCTAGTAAGAGTTATTTTCCATGATTGGTATCAATGGGAATTCATGATATCTGTTTTACCGTGTGTAGCGAGAATGAGTAAAGTGTATTTTAGTAAGTAAGTTACTCAGATGGTCAAAGTAACTGTGGTATAGTTGTTATTGTTATTATGTGTTATAAGTTTTTACACTAAAATATATTATTCAAGAAGACAATACCTGCATTTTCAAAGTGATATGGCTAGCTCTCCTCTTCTTGCTCTTGATATGGCCTGGCATATCGAAGTTTTCAGCCTGAAAAAACATAAACTTTAGTGCTTAAGTAATAAATTACATATTTCCACATTTATGTTCATTTCACTATTGATTTTAGTGTAAAATACTTACCATTATTTCAAATTATGCCTTATACGCCAGCTCTTGACTTTCCACGTGTACAGTTGTGGTACAATGTAGCAAATATTTCAAGTTAAAAATTTCTAACCTATTGAACATTTTCAAACATAAACAATAACAAACTTGCTAGTTCCACCGATTGCTACTTGATTGCTAGGGCGCTAGTTTCTACGTGTCAATTTGAATGAATGATTTTGGTTATGTTGGTATGGTTTTGGATAGCAGTAAGAACGCGACCAGCGAGCGAACACCTTACATAATACCAATTTGTATGAACGAATAGCAATCGATCGCGCGATCACTTTGCGATCACTGCTGATTGCAAATTTTTACATAATAACCCTACGGCAGGGTTATTATGTAAAAATTTGCAATCAGCAGTGATCGCAAAGTGATCGCGCGATCGATTGCTATTCGTTCATACAAATTGGTATTATGTAAGGTGTTCGCTCGCTGGTCGCGTTCTTACTGCTATCCAAAACCATACCAACATAACCAAAATCATTCATTCAAATTGACACGTAGAAACTAGCGCCCTAGCAATCAAGTAGCAATCGGTGGAACTAGCAAGTTTGTTATTGTTTAATGTTTATGTTTGAAAATGTTCAATAGGTTAGAAACTTGAAATATTTGCTACATTGTACCACAACTGTACACGTGGAAAGTCAAGAGCTGGCGTATAAGGCATAATTTGAAATAATGGTAAGTATTTTACACTAAAATCAATAGTGAAATGAACATAAATGTGGAAATATGTAATTTATTACTTGAGCACTAAAAGTTTATGTTTTTTCAGGCTGAAAACTTCGGTATGCCAGGCCATATCAAGAGCAAGAAGAGGAGAGCTAGCCATATCACTTTGAAAATGCAGGTATTGTCTTCTTGAATAATATATTTTAGTGTAAAAACTTATAACACATAATAACAACTATACCACAGTTACTTGGACCATCTGAGTAACTTACTTACTAAAATACACTTTACTCATTCTCGCTACACACGGTAAAGCAGATATCATGAATTCCCATTGATACCAATCATGGAAAATAACTCTTACTAGATCTACATCATACACCTTTATTCTTTACCCTACATTACTCTTGTCATAGTCATCATTGCACTTCCACGGGCATATGCACGCTAAACCATACCCATAGGTCACACAAATAAGCATGTTAGGAGTGATATTGAATGACAGAATTAAAAATAGATGTAGAGGCTAAGATTTAAAAGGGCATGCTTCGATCGTTTATATATGTTATGAGGATAAAGGATAGTAGATTGACAAAAGATTTGAATTGAACAAAAGATTTGAAATTGAAGAATGGAATATATGTGTGTGAATTGGAAGGGCGATTACCCAATGGGACAAATGACAGTTAGACAGACTCCATATTGAAAGTAATGTTAGAAGTATATATAACCACTGAGAGTATATAAGTGTATAATGAAGCAAAAATGGTATGTCAGGGTGGGTATCTGTGATCTCTGACTACTCCTCTACAGGGAATTGAGTGTGATGTGTATGTATGTGATTAGTCAGGATCATTTGAGTTGGCGATCAATAGTCTCTGTTTGTCCCCTTAGGGACATAGGAGGTGTGAATATATGCATGTACTACAAATATTGTTGTTTTCATCATAACATAATATGTATTTAGAAGGTCAGGCAGTAAAAAACATTAAAATCTACCAAATTGAATAACTTATGACTTCTGGGTGCTAATAAACTAGTATATTTGGAGTTTGATTTCTGGTAGAAAAAAGGTACAATTTAATGTCATATGAATTTTTATTTGTTTCCATAATTGTTTATGATTTAACGTTGTTATTGTGTTTATTAATTTATGCATTGTTTATATTTACTAGGTGGAGGCTTCTTGTGTGTTGAAATCATTGATTAACATGGAGCAAAAGAGAGTGGCAGCTAAAGAAAAACCTGCCAATGCTACCATGACCACTGCTGAAGCAGCTCGCATCCAAGCCAAGTCAACTTAATGTATAGATGAAAATTTTAAACTAAATTTAAAAATTAAAACTACATATTTGAATTTTCTATAAGATTTTTTATTTCTTCCTTTTGCCATCTACACAATTTCAATGATTAGGGCGCACAACTTCATCCACATTCTAAATGATTCACTTGATCTGAAAATAAAAAAATATTTACAATGAGATTACAAATATACCCACAATATCTATCCTTCCAGGGAAAAACCTAATTACTTTCTATCTTAACGCTACTTTTGCCTCCTCGACATACATTCATCTTAACAGACATGTATGACATACATACAGACATGCCCATTGGTTGCACATATGAGATGAAATATTAATATGGATACATATATTCATGGCTCTACGTCCCTAACGGGATAGACTCTTTTATTCTTCACGCTGCGTACACCCACCTTGACAAGAATGTTTCTAATTTGATCAGTATATGTTCTACGCAGCCTAACTTGTCCTCCTCTACCTTCCACTTTAGCTCTATAAATTATAAATCCCTTTCGTAACCCTCTTCTCATCTATCTGCTCCATATGCCCAAACCTCATAACATACCTTTCTCTATGTTTGTAATTACATATTCTCCCATACCACAGTATTCATGAATCACACTATCATTGACAAAGCGTTCATGAATCCATTCTAAGCTATCACACAATCTTGCATAATACATTTTTCTGAGGGAGATCATCTCTAACTATTATTCTTCATTCATGACACTTCTGCCAAACCAAACACTCACTACCATACATAAGTGTAGGAAATAGAACATCATTATGAATAGCCAGTCTTATGTTTCATTCTGAATCAACTAACTAGACATCAGTCTGCTCACAGCCGCATATTAATATCTTAAATGATGGAAGTGATATGCACTAATATTGTGTAGTGTAAAGGGTAACAGTCAAATTATAATACATAGACATGTTAAGCCCGTTTCTCTCTATGTACATACATACTCATCACGCCTGATTCCCTGTAGAAGGGTAGGCAGAGATCACAGATCCCCATTTGTCCCGATCCTGACAGACCACTTTCGCTTCATTGACTCTCATACATCTTCTCATACACACTCGGCGGTTATAGATACTCCTAACGTCACCTTTTTTTAATATAGCGTCTATCTGACTGTTATATATCATATTAGGCTGGCCCCTACGTAACCGCCCTTCCACTTCACTCATATATATTCCTTTTGTCAATCTGCTATCATTCATCCGCATAACATGTCCAAACCATCAAAGCATGCTCTTTTCAATCTTAGTCACTACATCTTCTTTCAAACCGCAACCTTCCCTCATCACACTATTTTTAATTCTATCATTCAATGTCACTCCTAACATGCTTCTCAGTGACTGCATTCATGCTTCTTTTGCCATACCCAACTTTCACTACCATAAGTCAATGTTGGAACCAGCACAGCCCTATGAATAGCCATACGTGCAGATTAAGAAATCAACTGGCTACCCATAACACTATACATGGCCCCATTGATCTTATTGCCTGCACACACTCTACGTTCAATATCTCCCTCACACTTTCCTCTCTCTATGTAATAAAAATAATATAATTCTATTAAATTATTATATAATACTGACCTTCAAACTATATACATCCAGTCTGATTGACCCTGAGGAAACTATAATATTTCCTTGATATATTGTTATTGTTAAGTGCAGCTGTAACTTCACGCACAGAGTTTGGGACACTGGGCTGGTCCAAATGTTATCTGTAGCTCATCCCAATAGATTTGTGGTCTGAAGCAGTAGCGAATAAATGCAAAAGCCGCGAAAATCTGTAAAGAAAATTATGTTTTAGTACATAAAATTATGACAACCAAATGATGGAAATTTATATTTGAATATAAGTTACCTTACCTTGCGTTCAAAGCTCAAACTTGTGCAATGACTTTGTTATGGACATAAAGGGCCTTAAATCATCGAAAGGCTGAAGAAACTCCTCGTCAGGCAGAGAATTAGGAGTTTTCGTCTTCTCAATTATTACGCAGTTTTGCTCGCGCTTTCGCCGATATTCGCCTGCGTTGTGTTTCCCTCTACTATCTCCTCACTCTCCACACTTATAATTTACTAGTGCGACTGCCTAAACTACTTTTTTAGCTTGTTTAAAGTTGCAAAACTTTCTAACAATCTGAAAGCAACCACCTTATTACTGATCGCTGTTTGACATTTGAGTTTGCAAAATTTTCGCTCGTGATTGCTGTCAAAACTGCTTAGATAATACCAATTATTATTGCTTTCATACATTTTCTTCGTTTTCGTTCGTTCTTTAATTGCTGTGTTGTTGTGGTGTTGTTGGCAGCACTGTTTCGATTGCTGTTGCAAATGCTATTCCATGATACATAATACGAAAGTCGTGTTTGACAGCGAAAATCGCACAATTTTCGGCGTTTGCTTACTGATCGCAAGTTACATAATAACCCTACGGATCTGATTCTGACTGACAGAATACTAAATGTCATACGTCAGCTTGAGTCAGTCTAGTCCAACTAAACAGCCAACCAAGTCAGTCCAAATCAAAGTTACAACTTGTAAGTTAGTTTGCAAACTAGTTGTTATTGTTATGTACTTGTTTCGTCAGTAATATAATTCAACAATTATATAGAAATCTGTTTGAAATCGGTCATATAAGAGCAGTGGTAAACCGAATAAGTGATAATGTTGCTAGTGTACTTGAAATTGCCTATTGCGAAATGATGTCTTCGAAACAGGATCTAGTAATATCCGTCCCACGGTCAGCTGTTGCCGAGTTCTCCAGCAAGTGCCTGAGCCACATCCAGGCCCTGTACGATGTCACCGTGGAGGAGGCCTCGGCTCTGGAGAAGCCTGACACGGTGTGCTTCACGGTGGTGCTCAATTCCGCGGCAGACGAGGCCGACCCTCGGGAGGTCGTCAACAGGATACAGGTGAGTGATGTCATTCTTGTTGACAAACACTGCATTAGTCGCTAAACGGACTCCTTATATGTTTAATATTCCTATTTATCCCGTAACATTGTATATACTTTCTTTTTCATTTAATAAAAAAAATTAACATTGACTTGTTCAGATACAATGTTAACATCACTGCCAAGACTAGAAGAAGTATATCTTCTATATATAAAGGAAGAACATCATTAAAGTCCACAAATAGTCTAAAGAAATGGTGTAATCAAAGATGTAGACGCACATGTAATGTAATTGTAATATAAAATCTCCAAGTCATTTTCATTACTAAATACAGTAGTGTATGTACCAAAATTTAGTTAGAACTTGTTATTTTTACCAAGCTCTAATGTTCCCACTAGCCCCATGAATGTGACTATGATAGTAACTTACTTATAAATGTCTTTGAAATACAAACTCGTCATTAAATAATTTAGAACTATTCTCTAATGACCAAATCCATTTAATGTTGGTGTGATGTTCTTATATTGAACATGCTTAAGACATATATTTATGAGAAGTTGGGGGTTTTTCCATTAGGGTTAATTAAATAATGTAGTTTGGAATGATTTTGTTACCCCTCACATGTTACATGACATATAGAGTTAGCTCAGTACATTTTTATTATTGTATAGGTATCCCAATTGTTAGTACATTTTCATGCACTATATGTTTATAAATTGATATATAAAAGACAATTCTATCAAACATAGATGTTTAATAACTTCCCAAATCAGAACTATGTGCATGCAGGTGCAAGGAAGAGAAGTAAATCCATGAGCAGTGATCAGTGTCTTCTTTAGTGTCATATCAGAAAAAAAACTAATAATATTTGTATGAGTGATATATTTTAAATCAGAGTCTAATAGTGTGTGTGTGTAAGTATTGAAAGGGGCCATGAAATGAATTTCTTTGTAAAAGAGGAAGCAATCTCTAAACAATTGGGAGTCCTTTCCATTCATGAGTTTCCTATCATACATAAAAGTGGATGGCTTTGTTTTGATAAAAATATTGGAACCGTTCTGTGTCCTGCAAGTATACACATACTCACAGCCATTTATCCCTTTTTGAGTAAACAAGAGGTTGAGAGGATGTTGTCTCACATACGCCTCCTCTTATGAAATGCCAAGAAGAGGGGCAGGTGATTGTACAATGTCTCCAATTAGGTAGCACTAAATTAAATCTCTCTGGGTCTTTATATTTAAGAAAGATAACTGTATCTTTATTATTCAGTGATTTGTTAGTGACTAAACTAGAAATGTGTAACAGAGTGGTGTTTCATAGTAAAGGCCTCTGCAGTAGGATGTGAATGTGCTGCTGACATAATTGGATTGCTTGTAAGTCCAAATAGGTTTATGACTTCACTGTTCATGACAACTTTTTGTGTCAAGGCAACACTTTGTTTCATTGGGAGGCCATTGTGCCAGCACTCTGCAAACATATATGGGACATCCTTAAAAGTTTAATAGCAATGTACTCCTGAATATACTTACCTGAAATAACTATGGCCTATGTGGCATACAAAGAGTTGAAAAATACAATTTATTTGTAATTATTTCAGTTAAAATAACTTAAAAACCCAAACATTATACACGAGTAACTAGTAACCATTCTGCCATTTAAGGGAGGTAGGCAGAGAGCATAGTCTTTCATTGTATCCAAATTCTAATAAAGCACTTAAGGTACATTGACCCCATGGTAGTTATTGTCTAAAAAAATATTTTTAGTGTCTACGTACGTACTAAAGTCACAAATTAGTTATTATCATGAGAGTATAGCATATCATAATATACCTTCTCTAAAAACGTATGTATCACTTAATGGGTCTTGACATTATTCAAAACTCACTGAAGAGTTAATGTTGTTTACATAGTGGGTTAGATGAGCTGTGCGTCTGACGTGGGATGAGTCCAAGTCTAGGGTGAAGTGCGTAACGAAGAGGACTTTGATAAGAGTCCACTGTGGCACATGCCTACTCCCAGCTGAGTGTGAGCAGGCAGATAAGGCCCTCTTTGACCTTTGGCTAGCATCATGGCAAGATTAGCGGCAGTCAGGTGACGTCTCAATAACATGTCATAAAGGATAGTCCTGTGTAATGCAAAAATTAAGCAGAAATTCAACTATCTACATTTATGATAAGACGAAGGAAACAATAGCAATGGTGCACTCAGATAATGGACTGGCTATGTTCCTAGCTTGAGTGTTTCATTTCATTGCTATGTGTGTGCCATTACCCACCAGTAGTTCAGATATAAGGGATTCGCAGAAACAAGATTTCAATGCTTACAGTCGCCATTATAGTCAAATTGACTTTATCTCTGGGGAACGTGCCTATTTCACCTGATGAAATGAGCTAAACCGCAGGTTGATTAACTCTTCCAACAACTAGTTATTTCCATAAGCAATGTGACTGACCTCCAAAATGTCTTCTTAATGTGTTAACTTCTGATAGTTTAGTATTGACCAAGTGAAGTGTGCCAAATGTCAGGAAACTGCAGAGAAGTACAGGCTTAGATGTGTACAGTTTTTAACAGACTAGTGCAGGAAAAGAAATAAAATTTATTTATTTTAGCTAAGTTTTGTGAAGAAACTAATATTATTTATTATTAAATTTTCTCCCTGTTTTTAACAAAACCTAGGGATAATTGTTTTAGGGACATCATAAAAGAAGCCCTCTTAGTTCCCCTGAGGTCGCATTGGAGGGGAGGTCCGCTTCCGGGTGGTGCGGCCAAGATGCGGCGGCGCACCCGGATCCGCGCCTGCCCTCGCAGCCGCCGCGCGCTGCAACTAGCGCCTCCCACGGACTGGTTACTGCGCACTGCACAACCAACTGCCTACGTATTCAACAACATTTGGAATCAATTCTTTTAAATTATTAATTAATTATTTAACTTCAAAGACATCAATACTGTTGTTTAATTTGGCGTACTCTTTTTTGATACTTGTTTCGGAATCCCAAATAAACTGGCTAACTAGTTACTTAGGTTTTTATTAATTTGACTATTGGGTATCGAGTTAGTATTGAGAATTGATTAGGCTAGATGTGTCTGCCAAAAGCGGTGAGCGTAGCGCGAGACACGTGATCGTCACGGTTAGCCGTATCCTGTTCGGGGCGTACGGCCGCTGCGCTGCACTGGCACTCGGAGTCAGTCGTATTCGCGCCGCCGAGCAGGAGGCAGCGAGATGCGCGCGCCGCTGGCCCCGAGCGCCCGCGCCGAGGCGGATGTGCCGCCCCCGCACGGCCCCATCATGCGAATGGTGTGCGCCTGCTCCCGGATGCTGAGAGAACAGGTACCATTGCAAATTCCAGTCGGCCGCTGCGCTCTCTTCGAATCCGATGAACCCGGATTGTGTAGTGACGAGTGTTTTTGTGCCAGCTGATTGTGGATGCAGAGATCCCGGAAGTGATAAGGCGGCGGCCGATTGTTGCTAAACCAGATCGCCGGCGACTAATGTTTGCGGATCTCTTGCGTCAATAGGATACTGCATTAGCGATCAGTTCTGTTTGAACCGTGTATAATAGATATTTTATTTATTAACTCATTGAACCGTATTAACGAATTATTGGAAATATTAGTTAATTCATATGGCTTATTGAAACTATTTTAGAAACTCTTCAACTGCATTCGTGGTTATCATTATTATGCTATTTGATTTAATTGTACATGAATAAGGTGATTTAGCATATAACATTCCCATTACGAACACTGTTCCAAGTGCATGGAGCAGTGAGGCTGCGCGGTGGCTGCGCTGCGCTCGTGAAAGTGCGGCGGCGGCCGAGATCCGTGAGCGCACTTTCACTGGCGCCGCAGCCCACACCCGACCACTACATCCTTGTCACTTCGCGAGCATTCGTTGTGGAAATAATAATGTATATCGGTGCAACAATACTGCAACTAACTACTACAAGTCTTAAACGTCTACCAAGGCATAGCAAGCTTAGGTTTGAGCTGAAACGATATCAAGAAGCTATTTTATGAATTTTTGTGTGTTGAAATACAACTCTTAGTTTCATATGACGATGAGGTAGAACTGCCTTTATTGCAATATTCATTCAACAGAGCTTTGTACGTATTGAATGTTCGCGATGATAACCTGCAGCTAACGTTAAATTGAGATATTTATTACATTACTAAGAGTCGTACCATTAATCGACCAACTGCTCCCACCAAAGAATATCAAACAAAGCAGTCAGTATCAGCGTAAAGCTATGACCTACGATAATATGCATTAACATATTCTGCGCTACTGATTCCGTTAGTTCAGCTAGTCATTCATTGATCGAAAGTTAGCACAAATATTGGAGCTAACTATAAGTGCATAGTCATGAAATAAATAACTCTTCGTATGATGGTAGCTCGTAGATCAATCTGTTCTAAACGACCAGTAATTATTCCATAAATTCGGACTGAAACGGTGAAATAATATGCTAATAAGGATAGGAGCCCCTCGATGCCATCTTTGTGTAAAATAATAGTAACTATTTCAGTGGCGATATAATTAACGGCTGCGTCGCGAATAGTCACCGTATACTGCGGTTATATGTATTTATTTTACACTTACAATTATATTATTAGCATATTGTTGCTAAGCAGACTATGTTGCCAGGTGCTATATTCATTTTCTTCCAATTGAAGTATACTACTCGTATTTTGGGACGTCGTTATTCATTGTACTAGTTAATTAAGTTCTTTGTCGGTAATCATAAGTATCATTGTGAGTAAAATCGTTGTTGATCGGTGCTGGAACTTGTGCAAAGTATTCCGAGGGTTCACGGGGCAGAGCCATGAGCGATGAGCCAAGGGCCTTCGGGGCTAATCGCAGGGATTAGGCAGCCCCGCGGAGTGCGGCGGCCGATAGCGCCAGATAGCGCTCTTGCCTACTCCGACCCATCGTAAACATCCTTTTGTTATCGCTGTACTAGTGTCCGGTTCGATTAGACTCGAGATTCGGATCAGCACTCACAGTGACTACAAAATAACTGTGTATTAGTACCTTCATAGTAATCTTCCTTATCTCAACCGTTTCAATTTCTATGATATGTTGAGACAGCAGTTTGTTTAGTTGTTATTGCCTGAAGAATACGTTTTAACCATGACTCAAAGTTACCAAACGTAGAACGACGGAAAAAACAATGCCTGTATTGATGTAGACAAATACACCAACCGATGGCAATTTCAATCTTTGTAACCATAATTTGCAAATTTTGTAGGAACTAAATTTAAGAAGTAAACAATTTTGACATCTTGGAACAGAGTTTGTAATGCGATATGGGTTATTCCAATGCGATTGCTCAAGCTTTGGCTCGAGTATGCGTGCGTTACCTGAACAGGAAATAGGAAACGCATAGAGCTATTCATAAGAATCAGAATCTCTTCATCAGGCGTGTGACTAGTTGAAAGATTCCCTAGGCATAGAGCAGCCGCCAAAACATATCTGCAAAGTCGTTTGGCCTCTCGAAATCCACGATTCACCAGAGATTAGGCAGCACTCGACGTCACAAATGGTGTTCCTCGATTGATTTATGGTATGTTATTATGAAATGTAATTAAAGAATATCTCAGTGTCGATAAGAGTCCAAAATGAAGCGGCGAAACTGAGACGGAAGTCTCATTAGCCCTTATCGGCGCGAGTACACGTAGCGATAGGGTATCGCGAGCGGCCGATAGCGCACGTGCGCTGCGCTCTGCTCACCCGGACTCAGCACAGCGCGGCACCCGCAGGAGGCGGCCCACATGTGGGTGCTTGTAGCTTTCGGACACATGGCTTCAATTGCTCCGCTATGAACTGTCCGCCCTCGCCATAGAGGCCGCAGTGGCGTCACCCGCCAGCCTCGGCTGCGTCTAGCGCCGCCAAGGACGTCCTTATGTGAGAGCATCGGCTGAACTGGTTTGGCCTTCTCTCCGTTCATATATCTCCGCCGGAGCGGTTCCTCCGCCTGAACCCGGACATGGCTGCGTCCGCCTGAGATAAGCGCCTTGGACGCGTTGCAGTGCTAGATAACACACTTGCAGGTGTTTGTTCTCATATGTAGGCTGGGCGCTCGTATTTGAACAAATGCCTGTTTGAAGCACGATATTCTTGTAAGAATCCCCGGGGTCAGCCTCAGCTGCCACCCGTCGCCATCTGTGCAGAGCGACTGCAGCAAGCGATCGCATACCTTGTCTACTTCTGCTGCTAATTCATTCACTCATTTACTACACATCTTCGCAACTGAATGTGATTCAAATCCACAGCAATTGTTGTAATCACTCATGTCACGTTCTTTTTTTTGGGTTTCCACTAAAATGAAGAGGCACTCTGAGGCATTCATGCAGGCAGGCAGCTAATCCAAAATCCTCCTAGCATTGACTATACTTGTATCATTGTGTAGACTTCCACGCATTGAATGTAATTACGAGTAAACGAGTGACGAGTTGGCTCATAGCTAAACGAAGGCCGCCTAGCAGTGCATGGGGCGCGTGGCAGTGGCGCTCGTGGGCATCCTCTGCCGCGGGGCGCTTCGAGGAAGTGGCTCGGCGCGTGGGGATTGCCCGGAGGCCGAGGGAAGCCCGCCGCCCACTAATTGTCGGTGTGTTTTCCTCTCGTAGACGGAGACAGCCTCTCGACTTGTTTATGTAATGATGTCTGTTTAACCTTGGCAGTGGTAATGCAGGCAAAGTATTTCTATACACCTTTATTGGCATCGTCCTTCACATATGCGTATTATAAAAACGACTAGTTAAATTGACAAAATTACTCGCACATTAACGAATATATATAAGTAAAAACATAAAGTTATATAATCAAGTCAATGCGTGCAATGCTTCATAAAAGGTGAATTTACGATGTTGCTGGTTCCGAGGCTTTTACTTTACCTGTAACCATTGGTTTGAATCGCATCTCTCGCTATTTGTGCGGCGTCCACAGTTATCGCTCCGATCCGCATCCCACACCTTCCTAGTTTGTTAGTTTTGTAGAAGTCAAAGTAAACTTTAGAGGACCAATCTTTGTTTGGGTGATGTCTGCTATAACCATACCACAAACAGATACTTATGAATGGTTTCTATTAAAAGGCAGCTATAAATAATAGATAAATTTGAGAGGATATCAGATAAAAATCGAATAATTATGTTAATTTTTCTTATAGAAATGTCAAAGATACAGGTGTTCACTTCCTGGTAGCGCCTGAGGCCATTCTCATCCGGGATCGTCCCTCCACGGAGGCAGGCCGTTCCTCGCACGCACTCGCACGAGATACGCGAGGCGCTCTTTAGAAAGCGGCATCCGGTTGGCGGCGCCATTGGGAGCGCACACTTCCGCCTGTTGGTGCCGAGACGGCGGCGGTGGCCTCGTTTCACGCATTTGCATATCACTCGTCTATGTTATTGTAGATAAGTCGTTGTGTGGCTTCCGAGAGTTCGTCTCCCACGGAGCGCAGGCTTTGGAGCGTGGCAGTGACGTCGGCAGTGGGAGAGTGGCGCCAGAGGGCGTCGTGGGCAGATCCGCTTGGCAGTCTCCTGCGCTCCGCGGCGGCGCATGGCAACGGCGCTCCCCCTTATCTCCGCACTATCGCATCCTCTGTGGCGGGGCCTCTGTTTGTGCACGCCCTTATCGGCACTGAGAACGCACGATTCTTCGCTTAATTGTTTGTTCAAATTTCAATCAAGGTCGTTCGATTAATGTCACGCACTTTGAGCGCCATCTCACTGTCATGTGCCACCACGCATGCACTTAGTTTATTTGTTTATTTATATCTACCATTTAACTATTACCTATATCGCTGATAGTGATAATTATTTCGTCTTTCAACATAAATATTTATGTGTATGTAATCGTAATCAAGATATGTAGAAATGTATGTAATGGAAAATAATAAGCATTCATTCTTAAAGAAATGTAAATTAATAAAAATCAAATAAACCCAAATCAAAATACTTCACTTGCTTTCAACATGGGGTCGAGATGGTACAAATTCAGTTTCAGTGTGGAAGAGTAAAAAGGTTTGCGAATAAGATCCACTAAATGAGTCAAATTATCCTGTAATAAAAGAAAAATATGAAATGCGTTGCCATGAGCACTGGCGATCCAAGGCCAAAGTGCATCGCCGCCCTTGGCAGTTCATTCAGGGAACGCGAGAATAAGACTCAGAAATCTGCGTAGAAAAGGTTACTCACAACAATAAAAAGAAATCTTTAATTATTATTATTTCAAAGTTTTTACCCGACGATGCCTCGAGGATTAAGGAATATAAGTGTTTATAATGTACTCAGTGCATAATAATTCACAATTCTATTATGTTCACTTTCATTCCCATTATAGAAATCATAAGTATAACATAACATTCGCTTCACAACCTGTGTATGGCCATTCCGTTCCTTAACGTCACGGGGTAGTCCGAGGTTTGAGGGCCCATCTCCGAAATTTCGAAGGCATTCACTTGATAGCAAGCTCCCAACGTGATAGGTGATGAACCGTATCGCCTTATACAGGTACTTTCTATAACTTATCCCAACGGATAGATAGGTAGGGAGGCTTATAATGTATTCCCTCACCGTTACCGACTGTGTATTAATGTATTTAAATTCTAAACACATTTTTAAAATTCATTCATAGTACATACAACGGCCAGGATTCGAACCCAGGACCTTTAATAAGAAGCCAGAGGTCTTTCCTACTGGGTTTCAGCCGCTTATGAATAGAAAAAGACAGTCAGGACTTAATTTCATTGAAGTTCAGGCCAATGGTGATTTATTGCATACTATATTTGACAAGCCCTGTTGGTTGTAGGATGAGCGATGTGTGGGGCGCCCTCTGGCGTCAGTGGTTGGCCATCTAGTGAGCTTTGTGTGGTGGTTGCAGCGGCACGTGGAGGCGTCGCTGTGGGCGGCCGAGGCGGAGGACTCCAGCTACGACTCGGAGTGCGAGGAGGAGGGCGAGCACCGCGTGGCCTCGCGCACCGCCTCCGACACCCTCGCCGCTGAGTTCGCCGAGTACGTCACCCTCGCCACGCCCTCCACAGGCCCCCAGGTGACTCTCACTTACACGCATTCGTTAGCCCTCGCTCGCGGGTCAAGCGGCCGTCTGCGCCTCTGTCCGCAGGCATTCCTTCCATGGGCACCTCATGTGGGATGTTAATCAGATAGTTGGCGCCTCACCTGAAAGGTTTACAAGCACTAGTTAATTATCACATATTACGAGGAATAGGCAGGATAGATCACGAATTTTTGCCTTAACTTTGTTGGTGCATTTCGCAAATAACTTTGTTTACTGCAGGTGATACGACTACAGTTACATCTCCCAATCCGTCCTTAGCGATCCAAATTGTCGTAGGGCTCCCTCGTGTAGCGCTGACCTCAGATGCCGTGAGGCAGTGAGTGAGTCCTTGCCATGACATAGGTAGTCAGCATCCATGGCGACAGGTGATAAGAAATATTATTTTCTTATACTTATTTGCATCACGATGCGCAAAGTTCACATGAACGAGACTTGTAAATGTTTCACGTCAACTGTGTAATTAATTAACTAATAGTAATAACAATGTTTGACATGATGTCCAATTGCAGGCCGCCGCGCTGGGCAGCTCGGAGCGGCCGCCGCCCGCCAGCGACTGCAGTCATGAGATCACCAGGTAACCAGCCGCACTTCCACTCACATCCATTAATCTTCCGCTTGTATGCCTTTCTCTTCAATATGTATGCCTGTTACAATACCCCGAGGGGATATCATTTCAAATGAACGTCTGTATTTGGAGCCCCATCGTGCTCTCAGGCAAGGCGCCTCGATGCTAAGCGGATATGCGTACTTCTAGGATGTTTCTAAAGCCACCCGTTTAGCACATCGCTCGTGTGCGCAAATATGATTACTCACATAGACGCGGAACTGACTCGGACGACCGAATAAACACAAATATTACACTTGTTACGCAATGAAACACAATTTGTACAATAAATTAAGTGGTGTTATATTTAGTGTGTTGGTAATGAAACGGTTGACGAGGTCCAATATTTGGGAATATTGAGAGGGCATTATCCGCAGCATCAATGTCATTCAAATGCAGTCTACGACTTCATACGGAGGTTGAAAGGTTGGTTCGAACGCAGCGGGATGAGGGATGGCTGCGTCTTGTGAGTAGGCGATGGCCCCAATGGGTGAAGAACCATGTGGCGGTGCGAAGGGGCGTGATGGGTGCTATGTAGATATCTCGATTGATGTCATTAGATCTTTATCCATGTAATTTTGAACGCACAAAATCGCTTTCTTGTGTCCGAGATAAAGTACACCGATTAGATGGCTGATTAGGTTATTGTCGCCGTTTGTTGCCCATAACGCATAGATTGGCGTAGCGCCTGATACCGACGCTCCGCAGGGAAGCCAATGACGTCGCTATCAACTAATCTACTCAGATGTTGTCCTCACGAGATTGCACGTCACTTACGTGTCTAATATCTAAGAAGTCGCAAAGTACGCAACCATTCACCCTCGAGGGTATCCAGAACTTTAAATATCAATCTATGAAACGTTTCCGTGGCTCTTTGTTGGAACCCACAAGTTTATTTATCTATTCTTAACTGTCGTATCATTACAGATTAAACAACTTACATTCGATAGTTGACCACATAGACTATATATTTTTCAAAGTGTAAGTAGGTGTCGTCACGATGCTTTTCCTTATATGGGAGGGGTTAACGAATTGAACTCAGTGTGTATGAGCCTTGTGGTGGTTGCAGAGTGGCGCCCCCCGCCCCGGAGCCCCCGCGGCGCCCCGCCCTGCGGCCCATCGTCATCGACGGCAGCAACGTCGCCATGAGGTACCTGCTTCAGTCTTCCACTTACTCCATGCTTTATTATGCCAACGTTGCCCTTAAGTACCACGTGCTACCTGACTCACTGCCTTTCTTTCCGCCATGTCGTGGGAGAAGAGTAAGGGACTAGAAATCAATAGAACCTATTGAGCTAAGGGCGTGGACTTCACTGTTAGTATGCTAAAAGTGACTAAGGGGAAAATCTTTTCGAGGAACTATCTACCTTTAAAGGGTGTAAGGGAAAGTTATGAGTGTCGTCCATATCTATATATATATATATTTCATGGTTCCATCTATTATTCAATTGTCAATTATGTCAGAGTTTATTTGGAATGTGAAATAAATAAATGAAACGAATGCCGTGAAGGGTATGAGTGACGCACCTTGTTGTGGATCGCATGAGCGCGCGCCCTGCGGCGAACGTGGCTTTCATTAAACATCAGACACAATTCTAACGAGAGATCATCCTCCAAGTGTCTGATTCACGAAATTAATGGGATGTTATATTTTTTGCATTGTTTTTACATAAAACGGATATAGTTAACAATTCTGACGCAAATTAAGTCTCTATTATTTACACTGACTTGGCAAATTCAACCGATTTTGCAGCGCCGCTGACTAATAATGTGAACTTGTTGTATGTGCATCGTGTAACGGTGGTTCGTTTGTCCGCAGCCACGGCAACAAGGAGGCGTTCTCGTGCCGAGGCATCGAGATCTGCGTGGAGTGGTTCCGCGCGCGCGGCCACAGCGACATCACCGTGTTCGTGCCCAAGTGGCGCAAGGAGGGCGCGCGCCCCGACAACCGCGTCGAGGGCCGCGACGCCCTGGAGCGCCTCGAGCGGCAGCGGGTGCTCGCCTACACGCCCAGCCGGCTGCTCGGCGGCAAGCGGCTCATCTGCTACGACGACCGGTACGTGCTGCGCCTGGCCGCCGACACCGACGGCGTCGTCGTCTCCAACGACAACTACCGCGACCTCGCCGCCGAGAGCCCCGACTTCCGGCGCGTCATCGAGGAGCGCCTGCTCATGTACACGTTCGTCAACGACCGCTTCATGCCGCCCGAGGACCCGCTGGGCCGCACCGGGCCCACGCTCGACGCCTTCCTGCGCATGCCCGCGGACCCCCCGCCCGCCTGCCCCTACGGCCGCAAGTGCACCTACGGCAACAAGTGCAAGTACCACCACCCGGAGCGGGCCCCGCGCCACAAGCCGCCCGAGCGGCAGCCGGACAAGGCGCGCCACCGCCACCGCGACCTGCACACGCTCAGCCTGCCGCCCCCCGGGAGGCCCAGCGACCACAAGCAGCCGCTGGCGCGCGCCCACTCCGCCACGCCGCGGCTGCCCGACGCGCACCTGGCGACGCACTTCGAGCGCGCGCAGGCCCCCTGCCCCCCGCCGCCGCCGCCGCCCCGCTACGAGCCCAACGAGCACCGCAAGCTGGCGCGGCAGCTGACGCTCAACCCGGCGTGCGACCCGCGGCTGCTGGGGCACGCGGCGGCGGCGCGGGTGGCCTCCGCCCCGGCGGGCGCCGGCGCCTCAGTGCTGTGCGGGGGCTTGGCGTGCGCGTCGGAGGGCGCGCTGCAGCTGTGGGAGGTGCGGCGGCGCATGCACTTCCACCTGGCGGGCATCTTCCCCGAGGCGCAGGTGGTGGAGGCCATGAGCGCCTTCCCCGAGGAGACGGACGCGCAGAAGATGTGCGCCATCATCCTGTCCCGGTACCGGCCCGACACGGCGCTCGTGCACCGGCCGCACTGACCCCCCCCCCTCGAATAGCGCCTCCCCGCGCACCCGCAGCGTCTGGCGCCCTTCCTTGTGTTAATGATCCTTTGTTTAGCCTGTATGACGAAGAACTGAGCATTTGTATGATATAGGAATCGTTTTACTTGATAACCCAGAAAACGTAATAAGTGTATACTCTTCAGTTTTGTTTTGGACCAATATTTATAAACATGTAATGTATGATATGGTATGAACAAATTGTTTATGTTGAACAAAAAGGTTTGTATTACGTGAATATTCACTCAACTGTAGAAATAAGACGTTTCCTCCCTTTAATGTTGGACACTATATACTCGTATAGCGAGCTAAAGGCTTCTATAACATCGTATAGCTAAAAGTGTAATAGCATGCAAGATTTTTACCCAAAGAAAACCTTGTTATGATTACATTTTTATATAGATAGAAACTTAGACCCTTATCGGCCGTGGGAGGCGGCGCCGCGTGGAAGCACCCTAGGTCAAGGACTCGTGTACATAGTAGCTTACTTACCTAAATCTTGGCTCAGATTATTGTTAGAAACAATTTGACTCGATATTCTGGACAGAGAATATATTTATTTAAATCACTTGATATGTTTTGTATTATAACTTTATAGTATTAAGACGTTTTCATCATACTTCGTACTGATCAAATAGTTATATTTGTAAATACGACTGTAATTATTATTGTCCAATTAGAGTGTAAAACATTTTGTTAAAAAGATATTTTTGTAAAGTTTTTATGGCATTAGGAGCGTGGGTTCTGAAGTTAATGTTTGGATTTGAATGTTGTCTATGAAATGAACGTTTTGTTGTCACTGAGAATAAATGTCTATTTGGAATTTACATTTGTTTATATTTATTCCCAACAGCAGTCAGTTGCTGTGCACTTACGCCTCACTAACACCCACACTCTCAGGGGGCTGCACTACGCAGGTCTTTGACCACTCAATGCTCACGTTCCACTCGATGGTCAGCACCCAATCTAACAGGTAGTGTTTTATCTTGTCTTCTGTCGTCAAGTGAAGGCTCTGAATTAAATATCTCGAATAATCGCCAGTTCTCCTCACATCGTCTCAATCACAATCATACAAGCGCGTAATTATGTTTTCAAAATATTCTGCCTGAGCCACATACATCCGCTTTTAAAATTCTAGAGGTGATATATTCTATGCATCAACATGAGTTACTTTCTTCAATCCCTTGAAGGAGACCCGTCCTGATGTACATCCTTATACACCACTTTGATTTGAAGTTCAGAATAAACAATAGGAACAATTACTTCTACGAGTATAATATATAACACACTGCTAAGGCCTAACCTTTTACCCACACAACTGTATGATGAATTGTCATCATCAGCCTATTTTTGTCCACTGCTGAAATAAGCTCGTGCTGTATCAATGTAAAAAAATTAAATGTATTTAGATAAACTGGGAAGAGGGTTGGACAAAGAAGAAGAAGATTCATTTACGTACATAATTTACAGTCGTTAACGGTGAGGGAGAAAATCTAGAAGAAACCTGCCTATCCCTCGAGATAGGTAATAGCCAGTTTATTTACGTTCCACCATCACCTATCACGTTGGGTCCTGTCTATCCAGTGAAATGCCGGCATTGAGTGGATTATGCCTTTGAAATTTTGGAGAACAAGTCACTGACACAACAATATAGGGATTGTGTATACACAAGTCGTGAAGCGTATGTACATAACTATGCACAAATCAAAATTAAGTTTTTTTTTTCAACTATAATAATAAAATTTTAAGAAATTTATAGATGGCGTGGACAACAGTATACGCTGGCTTTGTCGCGATCAATATGAAACAAACGCTCGCAGCGTGTATTAGAGCCCCTGTGGACATTGTAGTATTAGTAGTGGTAGGTAGGGCTATGCACAGGAATCGATTGGCAAACATGGCCATGGCTGTCAGTGATGGCATTCTATCAGGCCCAACTTGGCATCAGTGAGCAGTTGGCCTCGTCCCGAGACTATGCAAATGAGACAGCTCTAATAAGAAGTTTGTGTTCAGCAGGGTTCTTCCTTTTCTTAGTTTATACACATTCACGTCCTTTAATCCCTTTCGGGATGGACAGAACCTAGGAGATACGATAATATCTCCTAGGTCACTTTTTGGCATGAATATAGGGATTGTGATGTCATGATTAAATATTGGTGACAGGTTGCTAGCCCATCGCCGAATAGATTCCAATGATTCCAAGTCGCTTCTTACGACATATGGAGAAGATTGGCAGCTAGTTAGCCTTCTCTTTACATCCCAGACTAGAACGGGACGTTTATATGAATGATTTACCTCACTTAAGTAAGGGTCGTGGCCATTTGCTGTTGATAGCGGATGACATCTCTATAATTAAAGTTGATAGAAGAAAAGACGAAATAGAAAATAAGTGAGAATATTTCAGAGATTTAACTAAGATTTAGCATAAACAATCTTGCTTTTTAATTATACATAGACAAAATATATAAGGTATCGTATCAATAATGTGGGATTGGCCATTGTAGAGGCCACTAAATTCTTAGGAATCAGAAAGGTCGCGAAATAGAGGTAAGTGGGCACATCAGTGGTCGAGCGAAGAGTCAGCAAGACTTGTTTAGTTTAGTTAATAGCAGTTTCATGTAGTAAGGGCTTATTTTGTGGGGCAATTCTGCCAATATTAGTTCAGCATTTGAGCTGCAGAAACGGCTTATCGTTCGATATACTTCTAGGAGCGAGGCTTCAGGCACATTCTAATGAGTCATTATTCAATTTACTGTCGAAAATTCTCTAGGGAGTTTCTTGACATTTATTCCCTCTAGGTTTTTCTTTAAGAAATTACTACTACTGTCTAAATAGATTTATCTTTCATTCTTTCTTCTCTTATTTAATTTTCATTTTAATAAAAAACTTTTTATGTGAAAATGTTTTTTTCTTCTATTTACAATCTTTATACTAAATAAAAAGAATTTCATTTCAATAACAATATCACTTACATTCTAAATCAAGATTGATTTTTCTTTTTCTATTGGGATTGTTAGCTATTCGTTTAACTGTCATATTTATGTACTCAGTAGCTGATGATCTTGGTAAATTGCTGATCTTGATAAAAGCCTGTTCATCAAAAGAGGTGCTCTCGCTGTGCGCCTGCCCACCGCCTGGGGGAATGAAGGCTCTCGTGCTTTTGGAAGGCCTCGGTAAGTAATGTTCTGTTGCAAACAATTTACATACATTTTCTTTTCCCCTAGTCACTATGGTTGTAGTCATATCATTGGCTGTTTCTTTGTGTCCATCCTTTGAGTCTACTTCCCCTCTGTCCGCATGTGGCAAGTGCTGCTCTCTCATCGCAGGCAGATGCACTTTGGCCATGCTCAGGACGATGTCTCTGAGTGCAGCTACATTGGTGGTATTTTTATCAACTGCTAAAGCGCTAACCTTGAAGCCAAATGTGTCTTTCATAAAATCATTGAAGTCTTCTATGCAAAACACACAAGTTTTGGATTCCAAACACTGTTGCAGCAATGGTTGCACCAGGAGTCTAGGATTGATATTAGCATCAAGCAATACGCACACACACCCACCCTTCTGCACAGCCCTTTGGCATGAGGCTATTCCGTAGAGCAGTCCCTTCACTTTTCTGAAAAAGACAGTCATAGATTGAAGACAAGAGATTTTAACTGAACTTTTTATTGTTTAGCAACCCATACAATTTACTTTGTTTAGAAAAGGGTGTGATGACAGAGCAACATGTACCAATAGAAAACTTCTGTGATTCTATCATTTCATTAACATAGGCAGAAAACCAGGGCATCTTTAGTACAGGCAATAGTCAGCAACCTTACATATAATACAATTATCTAATTGGGTGTTCAATATCTGGTGAAACATGGAATCAATATGATCATAAATAATCTAATTATTTTGCAGTTGCAATTATCTGTCTAATGTTAATAGATGTAAGGTCAATGTTGCCATTAAGCAACTGGTATTTCAAGGCCATTTCCAAGTATAGTCAGGTGAAAGCAGAGATGTTTTGTTCAGTCAGTAGTAATAAGGTGATCTTACTGAGCCAGAGGTGCCTTTGGCCTCTCTTTCTTGGGGATGTCCTTTATCTCCCTCCAGTGGGGTTTGGGGGCAGCGGCTGTTCCACACTTATGTGCTTCTAAAGCTTTCTTTACTTTGTTGCTATACTCTTCAGGTAACACAGGCCTGAAATATAGAACGTCTTAGAAAGGCCCTATAAAGAATAGAGATAGTTTGTAATTTACAAAAGCTTTTGAATAAAAACGTATGTACATATCATGTATTAATAAAAAAATAATTGAATTATTGTAATTGGTTTCTTGATACTCTATTAATTACTTTGTTACTGTGTCATTAATTCTCAAGAGCCATTTTGAAGATTTACTATTATTTATTTTGTTCTATCAAAGTCGTTGTTTTCTGTCTTGTTAAGGAAACCTATTTGTCCCTCTGAAACGCATACATCTGCAGTGCATAGTGATACTAACTCTACAATTTTTATTGGTTCTCATAGTTGATTGCTTTCAAAATTGTAACAAAATCTCAAAAAAATCTTAGTAATTCTTAGATTTTTTAATGTGACTCATAAATGCACAGCTTTTATTTAATATTTGTATTGTTATTAATAGATATGTATGGAAAATTGCAAATGTCTTTTCTCAGATTGTATGGAATAAAGTAAGTGGCACATTTATTATTGTAACTTAAAATTAAAATATTTTCAATTATAATGAAAGCTAACTTACCTTAGGCTGAATTTTAGATGAGATTTTAACGAGTATAATAAGAGGTTAAGTAAAATATCAAACAGGGTATTAACTTATAAAGAATATAACAATATAAACTCACCAATAATTATCAGGTTTAACTAAAACATTTTTAATAGTTCTTTTTAGTTTTCCTTTACTGACTTTATTACGTTTTTGTATTGTTCCAGCTGCCTTGTCGTCCATTTCAAAGACAATAAATATCAAAGCATATTCATCAAAACTAGAACGGTTAAAACCACGATAGTTAATAAGGTAACATGCAAATAAGATTAAAAATTACAAACAAACATAACCTCGTTGTTCAACAAGTATAGAACTAACTTTAATTTTTTCTTAGGAAAGGCAAAGGAAATTATGTCGATACAGCTGTTCATTTACATATATTGAAAATGATGAAAAATGTAAACGATATTAATAAAAACATGAAGAATAATGGCAGGAATAATTCAGTTGGAATAAAATCTCAACATAAAACACCGGCGGAATATCAGTTTAACGAAAAGCGATTTGTTTCAAATTACTACGCCATGACGATTTTGAATTTAAATTTATAACACTAAATAAATTACTCAACTACAAAAACATTATTAGTACAACATTTTTTTTGTGATTTAGAGGTAGTGCCTGGTGTCAGAGTAGGTATAAGATGATAAATAACTTATAAAGCTGTAATCACCAAATAGGTATGCAAAGGTATATGAGCGACAAAGGAATTAAAGTGGTGGTCAGTGTGCTTTGCGTAAACAAATATATGTGTATCTATGAGTAAACAGGAATGTATGCAATATAAACTACTAGCAATATTTTTGGTTAATATTATGTATAAATTAATAACAGCAGTTAATCGACCTACCCGTTAAAGATCAATATCTTAGAACGTCGAAATTCACAACCTTGTGCTTATCCGGAAAATCATTTCATTTGTGTCATTAAAGTAAGAAGAGTCATTCTTAAAGGCTATCGAACTGAATTAATGAAGTAGGAAGTAAAAATATTAAAAATTCTGATCCATACACAGTATTCATTTATTCCTACATAGATAAAAATTCCTTAACCAGTACATAGTCTATTTATATGAATAAGGAGAATAGGAGAAAGCTAAGCGAACGCTGAGCTGCGGTTCCAAGCGTAATTCGAGGGGCCATTCTCCGTTCGTTTAGGGGTTACATCGCGTCACACATAGCCGATGGGGGTGTGATGCTACCCAACACGACCACGAATGATTACCTTAATTTCAATGTGGTACATATTCATGAAAAAAAGTGTACTTTTTTGTACTATAGAGTTCAAAAAATGTACTCCCATATCTTTGCTGTTATAACACACAGGCCGTGGTCGTGCTAGGTAGTACCTTTCTGGCACGACCACAATAGATTTTAGGTATTTTGAGCAACTTTAAGATGAAAAATGATATAAATCTATTGTACTCAAATGTACTGCATATTTTAAATAATTTTGATCATTCTTGTACCCGTTTTAAAGCGGGTCTTTTTTTTTGTGGGATATCAATCACACAAGGTCTAGTTGTCGGTTATATTGAATTTGCTTCTGTGAAAAAAACCATAGAAAATCTTTCAAGTAATTTTGCAGACCTAATAAAAATATTAGCTTCCAGAGATTACTCTAGAGAGGTTTATGTGTTGAGGACTAACCTACTAATGATACACTGTGACACCACTCTAGAAAACAATATAAAGGTCGTTGACTGCACATCCACAGTAGCCTTTGTATTGCAAACGGTTATGAACGGTCAGATAAATAGCTTTAAAATAAAAAATACATGTCCGATGTGCAGCCGCGTGAAAGAGAGGTGGTGTCAATATATTTCCTTAAATGAACTTATTTTATCGGAAAAAGGAATTGCAGCATTACAGGAATCTGTTTCGTCGATTTATAATGATGACAATACTGTATACTCTCAATGCTGTAACATAATTACAACTAATGTTCATGAATTTAACGAGATTATATTTTTCGATATAGACATGACGATCACACTAAAAAATGTTCCCAGTCAGATTATTGTACAAACCAAAACATATGCAATTTTCGCTATTGTTGAATACATTCCGGGCCATTTTAGGGTCCACTGTAAACAATCAAATAAGTGGAACGCATACGATGATTTAAACAAAAAAGTTATGAAATCCAATGATAATAAGAAAATTAATGTTGTTTTATTAATGTATGCCGCGATTTAAATGATCGTCACAAGATAATGCTATTCGAGTGTGAAATAGAAAGATGTTTATTTAATTTTTTTAAAACTGTAAGAAGAATTATTGTAGCTGTGTGTTTCAAATAAGTTTTTGATTTTGTATTTTCAATTTAATGATTATTATCTGTATATATAAATAAAAAAATAAAACTACCTAATATGAATAGTCCCAAAATGTAATTTTATTTAGTTTTACCTTCTTAGAAATTGGAATGTAGTGATATTGTGTAATTGATGACCAACAAAAAACAAACCCGCATTAAAACGGGTACAAGAATGATCAAAATTATTTAAAATATGCAGTACATTTGAGTACAATAGATTTATATCATTTTTCATCTTAAAGTTGCTCAAAATACCTAAAATCTATTGTGGTCGTGCCAGAAAGGTACTACCTAGCACGACCACGGCCTGTGTGTTATAACAGCAAAGATATGGGAGTACATTTTTTGAACTCTATAGTACAAAAAAGTACACTTTTTTTCATGAATATGTACCACATTGAAATTAAGGTAATCATTCGTGGTCGTGTTGGGTAGCATCACACCCGATGGGGTCGGAGGAGTCTAAGCAGTCGCTGAGGCGGAGGCAGCCGGGGGGGTGCTGCTCACTCACCTGGTGGACTTGTTCAGGGCTCGCGACCTGTCTGCTCCTCGGCTGTTGCACTTTGATTGATTCAACCCCCGCCATTACTTTATGTGCGTCCATTTTCTGAAAACTATCAGGTATCCCTACTAATCTGGGAATTATAGTAAGTGATAATATATTTAAATTATTGTGTTATAGGGTCCTTTTGATGGATAATATAATTCCCAGAAGATAATTCCCGAAGCTGCGCTTTAAGTTTGATTAACTCCCCAGGTAAGACGAGTTATGCACGTTATAAGTACGAGTATTTTGAAAACAAATTGTTAAATGACGAAAGTAAGGCATAAAAATATTTTTCATTAGCACTACTCACAAGAATCAGTAGCGCAGTCAATTCTTAACCTCAATACTAAATCCGAGGTTATCTCAGTTCTTTGAAAGGGTGCATGAACTTTGCCCTTGGTATTTCCATTCACGTAGGCTCGCCCCTGTGCTGGTCGTCGAGGTGCCGCGTGACGTAGTGGATGGCGAGCGCCTCGATGCGCCTTAGCTCCTGCTGGTGCCTGTGCAGGGCCCTGCGCGCCTCTTTCAGCTCCCCCAGAGCCCCCCGTATCTGCTGCTCTCCGAGGTCAGCTGGTGGCCGCTCGTCTACTGCTCCTGCTGGTCTGCGGGCGCCCTCAGAAGGGCTGCTGCTGGATCTTTGGCTGGTAGGTGGCTGCTTATGGACTCGAGAGTTCTTCTTTTTCTTATGGTACCTTTTTGATCTACTCCGTCTCCTGTTGTCGATGGGAGTCTGAAAAAGAGCAGTTATATATTTTATTTTTGTCGGTAGAAAGACTCAGGCGCTTCCTGACTAGGACTAGTCCTGTGTGTTATTAAAAATCTGATATTGTGATAGCTTTCAGATAATTGACAATGACAAAAAGACAAACACTTTCACAAGCATTAATCCTTACTGCATCCTTGGGTAGTCAGAGGTACGTGTGTCCATCTATTCAATTGTGGAGGTAGGAATTCTATGGCCACCTCGAACCCACAACTTGTTACCCTCATATTCAATAGGTACTTAACGTAACATTAGGTAAGGAGTAAAGCACTGAGTGTTCCCAGAAATAAGTAAATTAATTTTCTCGCAATGTTCAGACTAGTGCACTTCGCAAACATAGGAAAATATTGAAAATCTTAATTTACATATTGCCACCATCGTCAGAAATATACGGAACGATCAATGATTGTAATAAAATTAAGTTACGTATTGTGATGTTGATATAATATATAATAACCCAAACTGAAAATAAAGTAGCCTTAAATAGCATTTGTTATTAAAATAACTAATATCTTGAGTGTGTAGGTGGTGCAGTGAAGTACTACTGTGATACTGACGGGTGCCTCCGCCTCGGAGCCGGAGCTGGAGAAGGGCAGGCGGCGACAGGGGGCGCAGGCGCAGGGGCCGACAGCTGACATCGCGCCCAACACACTGCCAATCAAGATACATAGATTAGTAATGCCTCATGATCATGAAACCACCGAAGCTTAGCAACACTGAGCGCACAATGGTTGCGGTGAACAATGAGTACGCGATTTAAACTATGAAATATCACTTCTATTCCTGTATCAGTATATGTGTCTCACCACTGCACGTGACGTCGGAGGCTGCCTGGTGAAAGGCGGGCTTTTTATTTCCTAAATCCTTCTTAGTGAGGATGTAACATGGAAAAAGTAGGAAACATATAAAACTTTTTGATTCCTGTGTACAAATAAAATATAACTTCAACTCACACGCACACTAACGGTTTTTTGAGGTAAGTTATATGTCTTGTACATAAGTAGGTATGCCATGCATACGTCCTGTAATGTTGCATTTTCAAGATAAAGATTTAAAAACTTTTTAACTATCACGTAAGAACCACATTATCACATTTTTCTCTTGCACCCAATAGTACAGGTTAAAAATACAAGTCGTCCTAAACTTTCTTTATCTAATTATGATCAAAGTGTCGATTGAGCATTATTTAGTTAAGTTTATTCTTAGAAGTATTGTAATTCAATCAGACATGCAGTTACACCAGAATTGAATTACTTGGTTCGTAAAAACATTATATAAAGAAAGGGATAAGTAAGGACATAAATTGAGTAATGGTAACAGATAATACTTATTGCGCTTAGCCATTATATGTATGTATTTATAAACCGCAGTGCAAAAGATAATATGAAGCTGACCTGAGAATCTAACAGCAGTGGACAGCCCGATGCAACTATGCACACAAGACGCAGCTTTGGCGTTGGAACTGACGAACAGAATGAACGAATCCAACCAATTCGTATAGGAACGCACTTTTTTGCTCGGCTCAGGTAACGGGCGACCCTACGAATGCAGATCCTATTCTTCTGCCTACCCTAGAGATACAATTGCAGCGGTTGAATGCGAGGGTGCCTTATGCACTGTTTACGATTGTGTCTTTCTTCAAATAATGTCGTCAGTTGGCTTTCTCTTGGCGTAATAAACTGGCGAGAACTAGATAGATTAACTGTTTAAAAAGATTTAATTAAGAATTGAATAATTGTATTATGTAATCTATATTATTATTACTTATTAAATACACTAACAGCTCTTCGGGCTGATGCGTGTATATCAATGCACTGGAGTTTTTATAGTTTCACAATAATATATTATTAATTTTTCTTCAAATGTTGAACGATAATAAATGATGGGTTAACGCATCTCGAAATAACGATTATCATCAAGGAATTCCCAACATGGGGAACAAAGTACGGACCTTTATAACGGTGCATACTATTATCTACATACACTTAGACCAATATAAAAAATATAAAAAAAATTTGTGGAGTAGGTACGTCATTTGTGGCCACACACTTTTCACCAGATATCTATCTAAAATATCTACAATCAGTGATCATTCCTACTAGGAGCAGGTAGGCGGAATCAATATTCCCGTATTGGCTGATAATTCCGTCAGGTCAAACTCCAATAGGAACAAAGTGATTAGACACGTATTACTAAGAACAATTCTGATCATGTGTTTTTTAATGTCGATGAACTAATAAGTTGTCATGAATTCTTGTTATAGATATGAAATCCTACTGATGTAGCTATTCAGGTGTCTTGTCCCAATCCTGAATCACTTTGATGCTTTTAATTCATTGCTAGACACCATTGAATCTCAGAAACATGACAAAAGTAAATATGTATATCTTGAATTATTGATCGGATGTATTTATCTTGAGAATAATTTTCATTAAACAAAATTGTAAATAAATGACACATACTCGTACAAATTCAAGGACCATGAAAACAGAAGAAAAGCGTAGATCTTAACTCTGCCTCCACCGAAAATCGAACTCGGAAATATGTATATATTTTTCCTTACATCATCCCATCCGTTTAATGAAATATTTATCATTTATTGGAATTATGATTAATTTCGACGTAGCTCAGTTGTTTGGGGCTTGGCTCTGTATCAGTGGGTACAGGGTTCATATCCCGCTTGAACATGTACTAATGGAAATGAAGTTTAATGAATTTCTCACATTGAGTACTGACTATCTGGTCAACGCGTGGGTTTGAGGTGGCCATAGAATTACTACCTTCGCAATCGCGGAGATGGACACTTGAACCGCTGACTACCCCGCAAGGGTTAATGATCGTGAAAGCGTTTGTCTTTTTTGACATTATGATGTAATATCTTAAAATAATTTATATATATTTGGATTACGTAACATTCAAAACCACAGGACTAATCTCCTTTAGTATTATTGAGCAAAACTCTATATAAAAACCAATGCAAGTGTCTTATGTAGGAGTTGCGCTCTTCACTAACGATGCAATCCTCTATCCGAGTGGCAAAGGGGCATTGGGTGGCCACTCGTGCGCTGGGGTCTTGCGACTTCTGATAATAATGGATGCAAGATAAAACTTGATCCCATAAAAAAATATTCGTATAACTTTAATTTTAGACAAAGTATTTGCTGACCGCCTGTTAGAAAAGCGCACACAAATCCTTGTCCCCGCTCGTGCTTTACGCGTATTCTAATGACATCTGTTGTTTTTAAAGTGACTTGGGATGGGCGGAATTAATTTCGACAAAACTTTCAAAGCGAAGGTCATAGAGCTGGTCAATTTATCAGCTCATACAACTCGTAGAATGAACAACCTAAGGTATTAATTAATAAAAAGCGAACTATTTCTATGTATGTGGTGGGCAGCCAACGGCATCTAGTGGTCTCGATCCACAACTGGCGTTCTATTATTAACTCTGCGCCCATGGAAGTACGATCCACGTGGGTTTAGCCGGCTGGATCTGTTTGACTGATCCCGATTCAATTCACTGATTCAACGACGATACGAGTGTCTCTCGATGCCTTTTACAAAAGTTAGTTTTAATTCATCTGCTTGCATATTCACTATAATATAGTGATAATAACACATGTACAACAGAAGTAGATATAGGTTCGCATTTTCACTTAAACATTATAAAACAAGATTACTTCGATATCAATCGCCGAAGAAATATACAAAACGTTGTAGCCAACTAGCAGGATTTCAATATTTACTTTTTTACAATTTTTTTTCGGTGACGTGACTCATAATATCGGCGGTTACAGATGTGAAGAAAACTAAAATAATATTGCTAATGAATTTATTTAATACTAAAATTATAAAAAGTAAAAGTTACATCTACGTAGTAGTCTAATTAATTACAATTTAAAAATCAGTCTCGAAATCATGACAGTGCTGAAACCTTACTTGACTACTTCTTCAAATACTTATTTGGAAATAACCTACTTACGCAATATCTGGTAACTTCTTTCAGACTAAAGCTTCGGAGAGCTAAGGGGCCTTTGGAATCATTTACATGTTATTCATTATTACAAGTACAGATAAAAGGAACAGATAATATTGCTACGCTGTGGCGCCTAATGTTGTTGTTCCAGCTGCGACAGAAGAGTCCGCTGTGAGGTAACGAAATCACTTAGCGCTAAGGAGAACCTAAATCATATCGTTTATCAGTACATTATTACAAGCTAACGTCTTACTTAATCACAATGGTAACTGTGGTCTTTAAGCCTAAGGTAAGTACACTCCGGACTCATAAGAACTTCTACATCAGTTCACTGTTCTCTTTGGCTCAACTGAACTAGATTCAAAAGAACGGAGTTTGGCAGGCACATCGTGCTCTCTCCTGCATAGGAAGTTAGAAGGAGAGCTCAATACTGCCGGCTCAAATGGTTTGCAGCCTGAGGTAAGGCCGAAACGAAGATGCTCCTCTAGGCGACAACTAATCGAAACATATGAACGCAATACATGGCTGCAATATGTTTTTCCCAATATTTCTACTTTATTCAGTTTTAAGACTATTATTTTGGCTTGACATGGGCTTTATATATGATTGCAATGAATTCGTTCCAACTATGTGGCACTGTAGCCCGGCTGTGGCCCGGCTATACAAAAATGATTGCCGAGTATGGCATAGTGTAGCCGGTTTTGGCTGATGCAACAAAACTACAACCCGTCTAGGAATCACTAGTTAAATATTACTAGAAGATGCGATGACACGGATACTTATTATATAGAATGTAAGTAATCTTCTAATAGTTAATCCTGATCTGAACAATCTCTTAATTTTAAATGCAATTCAGTCAAATTTAATAACAGCGCTAAAATCATATCAACTACAGATAAGTAAATAACGAGAAAGAAATACTAAATTCTGTTCAATATATACAACGTATCTTAGTAACACTAGAAGAGGATATTTCTGAAGGATTTCAGGGGCGCTCCTTCAGTCGAACAAATCCTTCAGTTGGAAATAGTCAATGGCTGCTTTTTGACACCTCATTAAGCGTAAGTGGCGTATCCACATTCCTATGTCTGCATCGATTATGAGTGCTTATCCATCATGAAAGGTATGCAGACTTATTTCAACATGAATCTATGGCACTGTGGCAGCCGATCAGTCAATTGGGCGCAAAGGCAGTGAGCAATCTCCTCGTCTTCTTTCTGGCTCCTTGTCCGTAGCTCCTAGTTTGAAGCATTCCCTTCCAAGCACGTTTCATGAGACGACTACGTAGTTCTCTGCAAGCAATAATACAATATTATTTATGTAATAGATAAAGTATCCTTTCATAATTTATTAATGTATAGAAATATTAAAGAAGACATGCCTACATGAACATAAATGAAATATCATTTTTTAAAAATGATAATTAAACATTATAAATGAAGTTAGAATTAGCATCTAAGCTTTATTTATTTTATTATGTGTGTTAGATGTGGCCTTAGTTTCGGCTAATGCAGTAATAGATGGAGAGGCACTCACGGTGGCGCTCAGGCGGCGCGTCGATTGGTCCGCACGTAGTAGCGGTGGAAGTGGCTCTCCGGGAGCTCCTCGGCCCCTTCCTCCTCGTGGTGGCCGTGGCGTTGCCTTAGCCCGTGCAGCTGCGCACCCCCGGGGGGCTGCTCGTCGTGGGCGTCGCTGTCGTCGCTGTCGGAGTCCTCGTCGGAGTCGTAGTCGCTGTCGAGGTCCAGCGGCTGCCCCTGGGCGTCGTGGGCGTGCGGCTGCCCCGGGTACATCTCCTTCAGCACCCGCCGGTACTGCTCCTTGATGGCGTCCAGCGGCAGCTGCCGGATGGACTCCAGCACCTTCAGGTAGTCGCGGAACTTCACCTTGTAGTACTCCGCCGCCTCGTAGAAGAACACCTGCGACCGATTCAACGTTATGCCATTAACACATACCACGGGTCTCATTGGTTTTATTAGTTAAATAGAAGACCTTGATTATCCCGAAAGGAGAATTGTTAAAAATTGCGGTTTGAATGGTTTACACGTATAATGCGAATGAATAATATAATAGATGTTCGTAAGTAAGCAGAAGGGCGGTTATGTAGAGGTCGGCGAACTATGCAGTCTGGCGATCAGACACGATAGACTAAAAAGCATTACGTTGGGAAGGCGAATGGACAGGCGGTGGTGGGTACCTGGTGGTTGGCCCTGGCCTCGGCCTCGCTGGCCCTGATCTCGTTGAGCATCCAGGTGAGCTTGGTGATGCACTGGTCGATGCGGTAGTGCATCTTGCGGATCTTCATCCTCTCCCACAGCTGCAACCACAACCACACCATTCAACGTCATATTGTATGTAAAAGAATGCATACTGGCTGCCCTACTTCCTGACAAGTCGGGGAAGGCGACTAAGGGACTAGGAGTTAATTGAATCTATTGGGGGATGCGCTAGCACCAATGTTCCATTATGATATCATAACCCTAATTATCATGCTAAAAAGTGACAATTATTAAATCCCCAAGGTTCTGCAGTATGAATGACTGTTTTTATATTATAGAGGAAATAATTAGTAACAAAATAAACAAACAAAGTAAAATCAATCAAAATTTAACAAAAATAAAAAAATGCGGTTAGCAGCGATTATCTTCCTATGTTCACGGACATAGTACAACAATGACCATGCGTTTGCTCAGTATTAGAGATAATTAGACAACTACTCGCATCTATCAATATTGCTGTATGCAAATATGGTCAATGCAAAGGGTATCGGCTATTGTTTGCGAACATTATGATAGCTGTAGCTCATCTGAATCTATTATTCGAGGATGCACACAATTGTTGTATACACCCATTGCGACGAAAATTATCTATTCTTCGGAATAGGCAATGTTTCAGGGCTATTCCTATAATGTTGGATCTATCTGGGAAATAATAGGGCTGACATGGTCATAAAACACATGACTCGCAAATGCTGCGATGGTTAAGAGAACTGTGAATACCTCGCAAGAGATGGTCGTGATGTGTCTATGTAACGTAATAATCTCACCTGTTCCATCTTCTCAGTCTTCCCTCTATGAGCTCCAGCGAATCGTTATAACGTCATTACTACATCTGCAATAAGGACAAAAAGTTAGTCATTTAATGCTAATCATTGATATCACATAAGCTACTAAAAACCCCAGTCAATGTTGGCAGATTATCGAGAGAAGGAGGATCCGTGTCATAAAGCCGCGATGATAAAGAAAAACAGCCGGGACACTTACGAGTGCGTGCTTTGTTCCTCGAGGTCGCTTCGGACTGACTACGAGTTGCCTCGGATTTCGAATTATGTTTATTTAGATGTACCTACAAATCATTATTACTTTTGTTCATATCTATAACAGTGTCGACCGCGCAATAATATGAATAAATAATTTCATTGAAATGTCTATTCTCGTCTTACATTATGATTATCTTGTAGAATTATTGTATGTATTCGAATTGATATAAATGTCGCTTCGTAATTAAGCAACGAATATTGTCCCGAATGTTGTTTAGAATGAAGCGGTGCCCCTGCCGAAGCAGCTAGCCCGAGGGTGCAGCGTCCCCTTGTGCGCGGGGCGCGGGGAGGGCTCTGTCTAATGCCACTCGCATAGATGTTTTGTTATGCTTACGAATATGTACATCGACTGAATTTCAGTCTGGGATACTACTTTCATCTTATTTACTACGCAAAAAGCTGTCTTTTATCGGTATGCACATGTAACGATGAGTTTAATAATAGAAATGTGACATTAAAGTAGGATTCACTATTTGCAAATAGAAAACAAGCGAGTGACGTAGGGCGCCAAGGGTCGTTGACATACCTCGTGACGTGCGCCCATTAAGTGGCAATGACACCCCGTATTGGGCACTGCGAGTCCTTCCAACTTCACGACCGTAGCCATGGCTATGATGATGATCCTATTGCACGTCCTCACTGCACTTCACTGCACATGTTTCACTTCACAACATGAACCGTGGCGGCGGGGTCATCGACCGCGGCGTCACCTGATCTACCCCTAGCAGTGGTTCCTCTGGGGAAGGGGCCTCCGTGGCGGGCGTCCTGAGGAGGGCTGGCAGCGCGTTGTGCGGCGTGGTGCACGCTGCAGCGGCGCTGGCCCAATGCACTGGGCTGGGCGGCTGCTGCAGCCCCAGTGCGCATGCGTCGCAAAGGGCGTTACCCCGGGGCCTCGGCCATCGACTGCGCCCCGCGCTCGCTCTATGCTCTAAGCCCGATCCATTTCATTTGACTTTAGTCGCTTCTTATTGAAACTTATCATTGTTTCTATGTCTTGTACATTATTTCAGCGTCAAATTTGACGCTTTTGAACACAATTTAAAATAATGTTGTTTATTACAAGTTTTAAAATTATCATTCGTTTTAAATTTATAATTTATAGATATTATATTTATTTATTAAATTTTATATTAGAAATTGATATTTCTAATTTTATATTAGCAAATAAATGAATTCTTAAGTTTCCCTCGCATAGGGAAAAGATTGGGCCAATGTTTCAGAGAGCTTTCAAAGTTCAATGAACCATGGTTATCTCTAGGCGTGCGTAGGTGGAGACTATTTTCGTTTCTTTCCTACTCAACAGAATTAGACTTCTGCTATTCCTAGCTATAATTAGAGTCTAGTATAGGATGATTATTATATAGTTATATATTAATTCTGGTTATAGCGTAGTTTAGTAAAGTCGTAGAATCTTCCCACTATAGTTTGATAAAACACTTACGGTGATAGTTAATATTACAATTAATATTGTGTGAAGGTTTTAACTTATAAAATATTTTGTTATTATGTCTCATGTCTATGATGCAAATTATACCTATATATGTGCTATTGCATCTCCAAGTAATCAGTGAATGAAACAATATTCATTATGAATTAGTTTCAAGTCACTTTTATAATCGGTTGGTTTCTCCCTATTCAAATATCGCTTAATGTACTCGTATTTACCTACCTAATCGTTTATCAATTAGTCAATAGTATATTTTAATTTAGTTTTGTCATATAACAAATCACACGCAGTATAATAAGTCGGTGACGCTACAAACCATATAAACAAGCGATAACACCTAATTAGTTTATAATCTTGCAACATATTTATCTATAAATATAACATTTTGTTTCACGTTACTTTATTTTAGGTAGGTAGTTAATAGTTTGACGTACTTAATCTTAAAATAAAATACACATATAATATACATACACGTACTTTAATCCCTTTTGGGGTCGAAAGAATCTCGGACACACGAAAATATCTCCTTAGTCACTTTTAACAGGAACATCGGGGTTGTGATGTAATATGGAACATAAGAAAATAATTATAATAAAAACTACTTACAAAATTCTCCGGCACTTATGAGCACAACGATGTATTTGTTTATAAATATGCCACCAATGTGATAGACGCGAGCGTGGCTGCAGCGCACAGGGTGACTCGATCGCTCGCCCAATGCAGTGGCCTTGAGCTGACTGCAGCACCCCTCGTGGTGGCAAAAAACCATGGGCCTCCCCTCGCCATAAAGTCCCCAATCGGGTGGCAAGGCCCAATGGCCCAGGTAAACAATCCATATCCAAAAAAATGAATGCCGCTTGCAAAAAGTTTTGCCAAAAAAAGTTTCTCAAGTTCAATACAAATTCTGCCTCTCTTTTCAGCGTGCCATTAAACAGTCACATCTACGAGTATACCAGCCGTGAATTCGTTTGGCAGAATAGTGTTTGTGCCTACATAGATTTGATTTAAATGTAACAATATGTCATACACAATACACTAGATGTCGCTAAGAACCAAAACATCACAAACATAGTAAATGTAGCAATTTGTTTAGGCACGTAATTAACATTTCAAAGAACTTTAATTTAGAGACAGTCTTCAACTGATTTCAGTCAGACGCTAAGGATAGACTCAGTGCGATAGTTGCCTCTTCCATCAAAGTATTGGTTATGAAAGCTTATTATATATATCGTTTCATGTAGTAGCGAGGTAGCAAAAATATACGGTGCATTGGTTAAAAGATTATTTATTGTTTAAATTGTATCACATGTCCGTTGGGTAAAAAAAGTATATAAATCTACATATGTATAATATCATGATTAAAAGTACAATTCATTTGATTCAACTTACTAAAAAGGTTCATGTTAAAAATATCATATTTACATGCAATGAAAAATCGATCAGGCTTATGAACAGTTGAGCTGACAAGGAACAAAATACATATATAACGATTGTCCATGATTTTATTAAAGCTGGTGACTTGTGACTCATCACTATCATCGCAGACTGCGCTTGGGCAAAGTGAACACAATGGAGCAGCAAACAAGATCTATATTCCTTCCAACTATGCAAAGTGAAACTAAAAAATGGTTGATGGCGCCTAAAGAGCAATGTAATGAGAGGTATGTAGGAAACTTATAAATTGGAATTATTATAATTTGTCTCTGTTTGAACATCAGTATCCACCATTTTTTCCTTTGCTACTATAGAATGACAGAGACAAGCACAATTTACAATCAATTTTCTGTCTCTGTCACTCTTGTGCAGTTGTTTCCATTTGTTGATAATATAAAAGTAACGCAGCTGCTAATGAAAGTATATACGAGCATGGAATTTGGACTATTGTCCTAATTCCACTAATGGGGACTGTTATCCTGTATCATTAGACCTGTAATAAACTTGTATAAATATTGCGATTTCCTCACGCACACCGTTCATATAAAAGTGTTTATCTGCTAAGAGCCCAGTATCACTCGATTTTAAATTCCAAGTAAATATAATGGACACTTATTCTAAAATCTCAAAGCTTTAAAAAATCGTAAGTATAAAATCACATGGCTGAGCAGGTACTGCGGAAGAGTGGCAGGTAGCTCAGTAGTGCGATGGCCCTAGACGTGGGCCCCGGCGCCTCCAGGCCCTCGGCTGAGGCGTGGGTGGGGGAGCGCGAACGCCCTCCAGCCTACTCGCTCGTACTCCACCACGCACCTCTCGTTGATCAAACTCCTGCCAACGGTCAGTTGATGATTAAACAAACGATAATAAAGATAACTACACGTGTCACGCCTGCCTTCCTGAGCACTGATAGGCAGAGATCGCTTATCACCATTTTTGAACTGACTTGGTCCAGATCTGTATACAAATGAGACGGTTATAGACACAAGTAGAACTACTTAAAGAGTACAAATTTTCATAATCTTTATGTACATACATTATTAAAAATATGCTTTGCATTATCCTGTGCAGGCTAGTCAGAGGTTCAAATGTGTTTGTGATTGGCGACACAGCTTACAGTCTATCACATTAGATACTTTCGTTTTTGGTGCTCAGAATAGTTGTGTTTCCTCGCTGTGTGTGGTGCGCATGTGCGTGTGGATACCTGACCACTTCGCTGGCCACGCGGCTGAAGGTGACCACGGTCTTCACGACGTCGTACGCAGTCAGCGGGTGCATTGACAACTTCCCCTCGGAGTTCTTCACCAAGTATCTGGAACATATTGCAATGTCAGACATATAACATATTGAAAAAGGGTGAGGGTTAAAAAGTGCGTGTACAAAAACTAAACAAATTCATTTGATCGCTACTAAAGTAATGGCTTTATACCAAATCGATGCGCTTTCGAATATTGTGTAGTTTCCATACGTACGTATCTATTTGCTTATACCATGCAACAGAGTCTACTATAAGGTTCATCGCAGTTCATTATAAAGCAAGATTATTGACTGTGAATTCAACAAAGCAGTAAATTCGCGTACACTATTAAAGCAGAAATATGAATGTTCAAGTGTCAACGTGTCATGTGGAGTAAGTCCTTCACATTCATGTGCCGTCTACTACTCATCTATTAAGAAAGGAGAATCTCCTTACTGAATTAACTAGAATACCATTGTCCTGCTTACCCTTCCCGGAACAGTAGGTTGAGCAGCCCCCGCGTGGCCAGCATGTAGTAGCGCCACACCACTCGGCGGAATTCCGACGACTTTACGTACGTCTTCCCGGAACCTCTCAGGGGGATCTGAAAGACACAAACGTTCACGATGCAGGGTGGCCACATGACTCCATCTCTGGCCCAACGCCCCTCGTTGGGAACTCCATGGCCTCCCCTAAACCATAACCAAATACTAAGCAAACGAAAAGGCGAAAGCTTTGTTCTAAAATATTTTCATTTTACAAGTCATGTTGTCGGATCATCAATATCCCCTGCCCTTACTCCAACAAGAGGTCCACACTCTTCTATCAACCGTCAGTACTCCCGTATGCATTCAATGACAGACTAAAATCTGCCTCACCATAATATCTCCATTGTCCCTGATTGCTAAGTTGTATCGCCTATTCTGTTCGAGCCTCGCACGCTGGTACGTGGCGAGGTGGGCGTCGCTGTATCTCTCGCTGAGCGCGTGGCCCAGCTGCCGGTCGCGTTCACCGCATAGCTGCAGCTGCCCACTGAAGTCCTCGTCGTCGCTCTGTGACAGAGGGGACACCATGGGCCGCAGCTCGCTCAGGCTCTGGCTCACCGCCCGGATCTCTTCTAAAGGCTGTAACGTGACAACTCCATTAGGTGTACGTATACTCGTGTCTTTCTATCCCTGAGTTGACTGAATCTGGAAGTAATAATGAGTTCCTTGTTTCTGGGTTATTTTTACCAATATTTTGATCACTTCATTGTTTCAGAACACTCAACTGAGCACAATAGGCTATACTTATGACATCCTTATTGCTACTACAGATGGTAGAACAATATTTCTAGAGTCTTGTCGGGTGCAGCAATGAGAGAGCACAATGGATCGTTTGCTACGTGCTGGCAGAGCGGGAAGAAAGGCAGCTATGCAGACTACATGGAGCATCAAATAAGGCTTACCACCGGTGTGTGCGGCCTGCTGGAGAGGTCCGATGGCTCGGCGGCTGACAGGGAGTCGGAGTCCCCCCCGTGGCCCTTGCCCCCCTCCGGGCAGAGGCTGGAGTGGCAGGACTCCTCGGGGGTCAGCGGTGGGGCGACTGCTCTCTCCACCTCCGGCGTCATTCTCACTCCTTCTCCTCCTACCTAACACCTAAAAGATATCGCAACAGACACTTTTCATCATATATATTCATGTAAAATATTGATGAGTGTTTGCTAGCTCATCATTGCCTGTTCGACGTAGCTCAGTTGTTTGGGGCTTGACTCTGTACCGAGGGCACAGGGTTCAAATCCCGCTTGTGCACGACCAATGGAAATGAAGTTTAATGAATTTCTATGTACATTTTCGTAATAAAAACACATTTACGAAATGCGTCGAATACTACGGTGTAGGAAAATATCATGAAGAAACCTACCTGTTCCCCTAACGGGTAATAGTCAAATGGCGACATGGCTTACCACCTGTCATTAAGTACTGACTATCTAGTTAACACGTGGGATCGAGGTGGCCATAGAATCACTACCTTCGCAATTGCGGAGATGGACACCTGAACTTTTGACTACCCCGCAAGGGTTTAATGGTCGTGAACGCGTTTTTTTTGTTTTATCATTGCATGTCGTCCTAGTCACTATTTAAGGAAAAGGCCCTAGTAGGCATATGTAATTAAGATTAACGAAACGATTTTCAATATGTGAAAGAGGTATATTACAATTTGATCTCATAATGTGTTGCCAAATAAAATGAATATCACTCACCTTTACAATGAATATAAAAAACAACTTATTGTTTCAACATGTAGCAATTATTTACTACTGCTTTTCCAAGTTAAAGCCCTAAAGGCCCTACGACATTACTATTTGCACCTAACCTGCCTATCCTACTGCCTGTTCGACCCACCTTCGAACGGAATAAATTATTTTATGATACATACCTTCAGAAACAATATTGTTATAAATCTCTTTGTCTCCAACAATAACAACAAATCCTTACTGTTGGAGATTCTTGGAAATTTTTTGTTCTATTCATTTCTTTGGTGACTGTGGATGGTGTGTAAACTAATAAATACACAATAAATCTAACTGTACTATTTTGCAACGTGACTGAGTAATACAGACTTCTAAGGCAAGGGAAGTTATCGTGAGAAAACAGGCCT